>LHCL01000070.1:0-148080 GCA_001305275.1 Talaromyces verruculosus
CAGGTCTGCGCTGCATTATGTATGGCACACCTATGCCAGTTACTTTCATTCTATTAGACACACTTGAATACAATACAATACGCGTTTCCACTCAATTTCTCATATGTGCGCTCCCTTTGTTCTCCTATTTCCTAATACGGCACTGCCAAGAGGATTCTCGATGAAGCTTTCACCGCTTGGCAGAACTCCTCACCGCCCGGCAGAACTCTATCGCTTCCTTTGCCGGGTAGCTATGCGTACAGATGTCTCACTAGAATTAAAATACTTTAATCTTTATTATTTAAGAAAAAAGTTAAAGAGATATAGATATACTATTCTTTACCTTAATGTCGGAATATCAATCCCATGATTCGGCGCATGTGCGCATGTATGTGCATGCACGTACGCGTATGGAAGCGGGATTACTATATCCCTAGCGCGTACGTAGCAACCTTCTATATAGCCACTACGGCACCCCCGGTGCCCCCTCCTTTCGTTTAGTGAGTCATTATAATATCAATATTTGTGCTTATAAGCAGGCTCACCAGCTAGGGCAGTTGGACCGCCCTTGCTCCCTACTCTATGCTTAGTGATACGGAGTATAGCTAAACCAACACTGATCAGTGTTGGTTTAGCTATACTCCGTATCAGTCTTTTGGCCATCGCTCGTACGATCTGGAAGGTCGTATTGAGCTGGTGTATCGATTTCTGCAAGGTATGCCTCAAGCTGGGTATTGCGGTCCTTTGGTGTGCCTTCATGCTCCAATATGAACTTGTCAAAAGCAGTGTTGTATCGGGCTCTCGCTGCGGCTTGTTCACCCCCGAATGACAGATTACAGTCCTCCCGCACCTACAATCGCCCAACGCGCTACTGCAGTTAAGAAAGCGGCCGCAGATCAGACCCCTGATTTGAGCCAGAAATCCGAACCCCTTCCCCTTCGATAGACGTTCATTCGTACGTCGAATTCTCGATATATACGACCTCATATATCAACCCGACAATGCCTGGGAACTCACGAAACACCAATTTGGAGGAGTTCACACCTACGGGCAAGAACCGTACCTAACTTGACGACTATATTGACACTAAGTTAGCAGAATACCAAGAAGGTAGTGATGGCATCCTCTGGGCAATGTTCATATAAGATTTCAAGGATTGGACTCTTGAACAGCTTAAAATGGCATCTGTACTATATCTCGCGAAGCTTATTATCCTCCTCAAGAGCTATGGCGTGTACGTGGGCGAGATGAACGCGCACCTAGTCGCTGCGAATGTTCACGCTGCTGCAACTGAAGAAAACCCTCACCAATGGACTGAAGGAGAAGTTATTATACATCTCTGAAAGGGCAGAACCTTTGAATCACTAGATATCAATGCCAGATTCGCATTGGTAATTGCCGTTAATCCCCCTCTACGAGGAACTGCTACTATGGTCTCTGAACCTAAGACGTATGTATGTATAGATCTAGATACCCCTACGCCACAGCCTGGAGCCTATATAGGATAAATAACAAGATCAAGATCGGCCCTAGATCTAGCAGTCAATGCGAACGCAGCCCCGGGGACACTATACCAAGTGACCAGGTCCCGAACCCTGTTTACGCTGGTGCTTATATTACGTATAATCAGAGCACCTATAACATAACAACAAGAGATCCCCGAACCGCAGGAATAAGAAATGTATACCACATCGACTGTACAATAACCATCACAATATATGATTACTCAGGCAATTGCGAATGTTGGCAAGTGCTACGCTAATACACCCGAACTACGGTATAAAGGCCTCAAGGATTCATTCCAGAGAAAGGCAAGGATTTTCTATGGTTACTGTCGCCAAAGTGGACTACTAGCGAACCCTGAATTGTACAGGGAGACAATGCCACACATGCTCAAGGACCTAGCATTGGCATACTACTAGGATAATATTGACACGTGGATCGCATAAAGCAAGGACCCAGCGCTTGAGATTGAAGCATGTTTTGAGACACCCGAACACAAGCGAACTACCCAAAGTGAATAGTCTGCTATATCACTTGACAATATGATTCACAGCAACCCAGGGAAATCAATGTTGGAATGCTTTAATCTTATGATCACAGAGCTACAGGATCTATTTTACTGCCTACTGGACAAGCTTTAAAACTAGACGTATTGGTATATGAAGCTAATTGAAGCGACAAGCACACACCCAGGGTGTGATTGGGCCATGTCAAAACCTGCACCTATAGTGCCAGGCCTGATCCAGGATCTCCAATCTAGTATAAAGCAGTATGAACGACAACAACAAAATGGCGCCCATGGTATCAACTTTACAGACCGGCACTACAATATTTGTTGACCGTCACGTTCGCCGCACTGAGGACATTCACTGTATGGACGAAGCCACTCCCAAGGACGCAGTTACTCACGTCATCCTAGCCGCTCACCACGCCGCCGGAATGAAGCTCCAAAAACGTGCTTTGTGTGCAAGAAGCCCAATTGCTAGTCAACTAATCATACAGACGAGGAACAAGCCACAGCGAGAGCCCGATACAACACTGCTTTTGACAAGTTCATATTAGAGCATGAAGGCACACCAAAGGACCGTAATACCCAGCTTGAGGTATACCTTGCAGAAATCGATACACCAGCTCAATACGACCTTCCAGATCGTACGAGCGATGGCCAAAAGACGGCTACAGGATACTTTACTATAGCAAATCCAGATCACAAAGGATTCGCACCTTCAATAGCAAGCGAGCTTGCTAACCGCTCCGCAGCTCACTATCTCTCATGCTTGCTAGGCAGCCACTAAGAATATACAGAAAAGCCTACACCGGACAATGAGGATGAAGCCGACATACAGACTATACCAAGTTCATACCACCTTACTGTACCTAAATATGCATTTCTTGCAGAGGATCAATATTCGTCTAACAACTTCATTGGCCTACTTATTGATACTGGTGCTGCAGCATTCTCTACCGCTAGATACGCGTAATATCTTGTATATTGGAAAGTTGCCAAGGGTTGTACAATAGACACGTTGAGTGCTGGATCCGTAACAATACGATTCGGCGCTGGTGAAGCGCTATAATCTCTAGGTTCGATTGATCTGGATACCCCAATTAGCAACGTATGATTCCACATTGTTGAGGCTATGACACTATTCCTACTCTCTATCAAGGATCTTGACTGCCTTAAGGTGTACTACGATAATACGAAGGACCTCCTCGTTCGCTATGAACTGTATCTGACTGCACCAGTTATACGAAGGTTTGGCTACCCATTCCTTATATAGGATTACTCTCTCGCTTTATATATTATTTAATCCTTTGATGAGGATCAATGCTTCCTTATAGACAGAGAACTACGCCGATTGCACCGTTGATTTGGACACTTCTCCGTAGGATGACTATATAAAACCCTACTATGCGTAGGCTATGATACGCACCCTGAAGTAATCGAGAGGATTAATAAATTCTGTCACCATTGTCAAACCTATGGAAAATCACTAGGTTGATTCTGCTTTACGCTATGGGATGACGTCGAATTCAATCATTCGATTATTATGGATATTATGTATATCAACGGCAAACCAGTGCTCCATATTGTGGATGAAGCAACGCGCTTCAACGCCGCATGTTAGCTTTCAAGCATATCCGCAAAAGTGACATGGGACGCGCTACGAATGCTATGGATCAATACGTACCTTGGCCCCCTAGATTTTATTGTTACCAACGCAGGAAAGAACTTTGTGAGCAAGGAATTCACATAGCTTGCCTCATCTGTTAGTATGATTACGGCCAGCGTTCCTGTCGAAGCTCATTGGTCAATTGGTACTGTTAAATGATACCATGCTGTACTATGTCGCTCGTACGAGATCATTTCAGAAGAAGTGCTAGAGCTCGCACCCGAAATGGCGCTTCAAATGGCTATTAAAGCTGTCAATGACACCGTAGGTCCAGATGGCTATATCCTTACACTTCTCGTCTTTGGAGCATACCCCCGAATGACAGATTACAGTCCTCCCGCATCTATAATTGCCCAACGCGCTACTGCAGTTAAGAAAGCTATGACTGAAGTATGTAGACTCTATACTATATGCCAGATTAATAACACGCTCAACACCCGTAATGGACTGTCGTCTATACTCGTGCACTGTCTTCCCCTCAACTCGGACGTGCTCGTATGGCGCGAAGGTGGAACAGGATACCCCAGTAAGTGGAAAGGACCGTACAAGCTCATATTAATCGATAGAGAAACGTGTACGATTGATCTCCCTAACGGACCTACGAAGTTTAGGTCAACTGTCGTGAAGCCGTACTACAAAGATGACAATTCGGAGCAACAGGATAAAGAACAGTCACCCCCGGAGGAAGCCCTAGCTATGGAGGAAGCCCTGGCTATGGAGGAAAACCCGGCTATGGAGGAAGCTCCACCTGTAGATCTATTAATTGCACTCCCATTAATACTAAAAGTTATGATTCCACCTGCACCTAGAGTTGTAATACCACTGTACGAACCAGATAATACCAAAGCACGACCGCTACACCCTCAACGTGAACACCATCTACCGTCCTAATACTAAGATGATATCGTGCATCTATAGTAAATCACCGAACTATTTCTCCAAATAGTGGGCAACGGCCAATTTGACGAATTGCGCCGCAAAGAGGTTGCTGGGCTACTAGAAAGAGATATATTTGAAGCTATTAATCAAGAGAACATTCCCCTAGAGGCCTGCATCTACAGCTTCAGATTCGTTGACGATGTCAAAACAAAGGCACCAACAAAGTATATGAGAAATCACGCCTTGTTGTACAAGCATACAATGATAAGGGCAAAGAATTCGTTCTTACATAGTCACCTATGATCTAGCGCTCTAGCCAATGATTGATTCTCTGTATCGGAATAAGCAAAGATAATGTATGATTTTAGATCTGTGATGTCACACAAGCCTATATACAGTCGACAACGCACCTCAATCGTGATTTCTATATTCGGATCCCACCTGAATTGAGTCAATACTTCCCTGGCTGCGAATTCTTGAAGGTTGTACGACCGCTATATGGAATCCCTGAAGCAGGCAACCACTAGTTCTGCACGTACCATGAGCACCATGTGAAACATCTCAGCATGGAGACCTCTACCTACAATCTATGCCTTCTTTATTGCTGCTATCTGGAGCAAGGATTTAGCATTGTTGGTATGCAAACTGATGATACTCTTATTGCTGCTGACAAGGCCTTTATTATACGTGAAGAAGAGCAAATATAATGTGCGAATATCCTTTGTAAACCCTGTGAACAACTTATAAGTGAAAAGCTGCTATAATTCAATAGTATAGTTATTACAGAGACCGCCTAGGGTATTACTCTTACCTAGGAATGCACCTGTAAGAATATATGGCTTATACAAGAATGACATGCAGATATAATTAGCTCCTGTGGCAAGGTTTGTAAAAATGTGTCTCCGCATGAGCAGTATGTCGCTTAGCGAGCCCTTGGTGTATATATTGCTTCTGTTTCCTAATCTGAAGTGTTATTTGATCTATCCTTTGCAGCCCAAGCTGTATGACCAGAGAAAGATGATATAAAGGCACTCAATAAACAACTCTAATGGCAGATTGATAACTCTACCTGCGGACTATGGTTCGTCAAGATTGACCTACGGACCGTGAAACTGTATGTATTTGTTGATGCTTTGTTTGCTAATAATAAGGACTCCTCTTCACAAATTGGCCACGTTATCGTACTTGCTGACGCACAAAACAATGTGAATATTGTACATTAGTTTTCTACTAAGTGCAAGAGGATCACCTGAAGCGTACTTGCTTTGGAGACGTATGGTATAGCCAATAGATTTGATGTGGCTGTAGCAATCAAATTATCCCTCACACAATTGCTGCACCTTATGGAGCCGCTCCCGCTGGTCCTTTGCACCGATTTGAAGAGTCTCTATGAATGCCTTGTCAAGCTTGGAACGATTTGCGAGAAGTGCCTCATGATCGACCTTATGTGCCTCCGTCAATTATATGAATGACAAGAAATCATGGAAGTGAGATGGATCAATGGTAATAGTAATCTGGTAGATGCTATGACCAAGAGCAAGCCTTGTTGTGCTTTATAAGAGCTTATTAATATGAACAAGCTCTATATCGACATTGATGGCTGGGTTGAGAGGCTATCACCGAAGCGCAATCCCGAACACAAGGCTGTACGATTCGCTACACTATTGGAATTGCTAAAATAGTAGCTGCATGGCCGGATGCCCTGATTCATACTGTTTCTTCCTTTCTTTTCCTATTTTATATTACTACACTTGTTTACTGCACTAAATTGTATGCCATTCATTGATATTCCTCTTTCTTTCCATTCTTTTAGAGAGTTGCCAGTGTCGGAATATCAATCTCATGATTTGGCGCATGTGCGCATGTATGTGCATGCACGTACGCGTATGGAAGTGGGATTACTATATCCCTAGCGCGTACGTAGCAACCTTCTATATAGCCACTATGGCACCCCTGGTGCCCCCTCCTTTCGTTTAGTGAGTTATTATAATATCAATATTTGTGCTTATAAGCAGGCTCACCAGCTAGGGCAGTTGGACCGCCCTTGCTCCATACTCTATGCTTAGTGATACGGAGTATAGCTAAACCAACACTTAACTATTTTATATTTATATTATATTTTATAAGAGATAATCTAGTTAAAGCTATTAAGGCTTTAGTAGTGTATCTGAATAGTAGCAAAGTTGGAATACATTAGTTGGACACTCACAATCTATTTGTTACATAGTTAGGGTTTTGCTTGAAAAACTCGTCAACAAGCGTTGGTTGACATCTGATTACTATTAATTAAGCATTTATGCATGAGCAGAATGATCCGAAAAGAAGAAATTAGTTGTCTTTTAGTTCTTCAAAATCCTATAACTTGCGTTCTATCCTCTCTAGCATAGGAAGGATTGTGGCTATAGGGGCTGCTAATATCTCGGGGTGTTATCTTCTATACGCTATTTACACTCAGCTTGCGACGATATTGCTCGCGGCTCGGCCGTCTTGGTATCTAAGACAGTCTCTCATCTCTAACATTTTTTATGTCCTTCCTTGGACTATTGTCTGTCAGTTGGTAGATCAAGTGTTGAATCCAAACAATGCCTGGACCTACCATAGTTTAGTTTTTAGGGGCAGTCTAGTGTTTTCATTCGTTGAGAATCTGATCATCACCTTCTTCTGGGCGGGCTCAGAAGTTGTTGCGAGGCAAGCTATCTATCTGATAACCCAATGTGGTAAAGAAATCTCAGGAGCGAAAGCCCACGAGTTTTGGAAATTGTATTATGTGTTAGCTTTTTGAGAGTCAGCATTCCCAGAACGAGGATTTTTCTTTCTTTGCCAGACAAGATTACCTGAAAGAGTGCCACAAACTCTGGCAGATACAACGGCAACGAGAGAAGGCATCAAGGCATCAATCCCATGATGGCATACTTACCCTTGCACATTGAACAGTGCGACTCTGCCAGCTTGACTTTTTTCCCCTGTCTACTACTGCGAGGAAAACTACATTTTCACATCATCAGTCAATATGCTCATCGCGCTCTGGAACAGACTGCGAGGCTTTGTTTTGCTCTTTTACTCGCTCTTGATCTCGTCTAAAATTTCAACAAAGTTACCAAACGAACCTTCAATATTTGTTCTCCACGCAGACGTTCTCTTCATAACTTACGACTATCTTCCGCTAGTCGACAAAGCGAGCTTTGCACTAAGCTGCAAGCGATTCTACAGTCTATTCGGCAATGTCTCAAAAGAACAGGCTTTCGAATTCCCACGACTCCTCAAAATCAAAGTACCGCAGCTGTGTGTGAATAAGGCGGAAGTAGTACGCAACCAGCTTCTGATTCGGCTCGAGGATGCTCGTTGGGCCTTCTGCGGTGGATGTTTGAAGCTACATCCACGCCGAGAATTTCCGCAAGCTAGTCTTGCAAACCCTTCGATACACAGAAACTGTGGATTCAACAATGGAATAGTGGATCTATGTGCGTGTATCTCACTAACCTTTCGAGACCGAGACCGGCTTATCAAAGCACTTCGATCACCAACCGGAGAGTTGGGAATGCAAAAGCCTTGGACGTTGCGTGTTACTGAGCATGGAAAAGCATTTCTTGAGCATAGCTGTTCGGTAGATACATACATAGATGGACGACTCGCTGTGAAAACTTCAATTGAGATGGAGTTTTCCATCAGCGACCTCGGTTTTCTTTGGGTGGAAACTGTCTACGTCTCGCATTATCGGACTCAACGACGCATCGAGAAACAGGCAGAGCCGATTTTTGTATGTCCACACCGAGATCTTTTTACCTTTGATGGATTGACCAGGTCAATGGATACATGTCCGCATTGCAATTCCTCGCTTTACTGGTGCCTTTCTGGCGCACCGAAAGTTAAGCAGCCTATAACTGTGAACGTTAGGAAAAGGCTGGGGCACCCTGATTGGCGTGAAGATCGCATTTGGTCCAAGAATCGTCGATTCATGACTTTTAACTTTAGCCATTACAATCACTACTGGTATGTATGGGTCTGTGACGGCTTTTGTAAAGCAATCTATTCTAACTCGACCACTATAGGCACAACGTCCCAGACTGTGAACAAAGTAACCAAGCTGGGAACTAGGAGAACGACTCTGCTGTGGCGCTATTGTGATACCCATTAACCGTCCTTCATCGATTGTAGATCTTATATCTCAAAATATCAAAGTTCCGGACATCTCGAATATTACAGAACTGTGTCTGGTTTTTGTGCACTCGATATCGGGTTAAACGTAGGCGACGATCGTCTGACGGTGCGGTTGTAGAAGACTGCGAATGGCCACAGAAGTTAGTGAGTACTCCAAAAGTGCGAAATATTGCCGCTGCCGCTGAAATCCAGAACACTCACAAAAGGAACGTAGGTACTTTTCGAACAAGGTCGGTATACAAACGCGGAAGATGTAGGCTCGTCTTGGCTTCACCCAAAGGTTACTAGTCACCAGCACTGCGTAGAAGTGCGAGCCTATCGCTGGTGCCCACTCCGATCTATAAAGGTGAGCCGCCTCTAAAGATGGAGCCCTCCTGTATAAGGAGGAAGGGGGCTCTCGAGATTACCCACGTCAGCAGACATGAGTTAGATTGCACGCAGCAATCTAGTCACACTACTTTCGTGACCTGCGTCCGTCACGACCTTTAGCGGTTGGGCGATTCCTCAACTCGTGGCCGAAGACCTTGGTCTCCACCGTACGAAGCTTGTCTTTGAGGTCATCCACCTCCGCTTTCAAGTCTTCCAAGGCTTTGAGCGTAGCGTACTCCTCCAAAGGCAGAGTACGCCCGTCCAAGCCTGGCTCGGGATCAGGAGTGTCCAGAGGCGCTGGCCGCGGCCACAGCCATGGCGCCCAATGTCGGATCCACTCCCTAACAGGAATCGTCCCTAGGACGATTGTAGCCACGAGGGCCAAACTAGCAACAGTTAGCTCACCGGTCGGCATTTTGAAATAGATTTGGGGACTACTTAGCTCTGGGTAGAATTCGTAGTGTTGGTGGGAGAGAAGAAAAAAGAAGAAGAAGTGGGCGGGCGACAATTTGGCTGTTTGAATGGAAACCTCTCTGTTGCAAAGAGAAGGTGCGAGGTTGATGTCGTATGAGTTGTTGGAATACAGGGAAGGTGCGATTCTACCTAGGTAGGGCTAGGGTTGACTATGGGGATAATCGTACCCTAATGATCTGATACCTATCATTGACTGCTCTCTCCTCACGGTAGTGGAAGATGATACTTTTCTAGGAATATAAATAGTGCACATGTGACACAGAATATATCATGGTCAATGACATGCATAAAATAGAAACATGGAGTTAATTGTGTCATATTGAACGCCGATTGTAAGGTTTTAATTTTGCTATCTTGAGAATGGTTGAGTACCTAGAGAAGTACATTTGGGAGATTTTTAGGGAGGTACCTAGGTAGAATCGATCATCTCTCCAAATGTCGAAGATCTGCGCCAAATGATAGTGTTAATCAGGGTGAATCAGGATCCTTACGGTAAACGCCGAATGGGAGAACCAAAACCCCAGTGTCGTATTCTAAAATATTCTTCTAGCTTTTAGACAATAACGGATAGTATATCTAAACATTGTATGCTGGCAATGTAAAGATGATATGTAGCATTACTCTTATAGCTTCTAAGTCTAGATAGTCTACTACCTTGATCCCCAACACCACGTAAAGGTGTCTGCCCGTTCGTTGGGGCTCTACCTAATATATAGCTTCAACGCTGCTGCCTTAGATCATGGGCATCAATCCTTCGAGCAATCAGATTGGCCTCCTCGATCTCGCGATGGGATCAGCCTTTACAAGATTTTACTAGGATTTAGTCTGGCGCTTAATCTGCTATTTAATCTAGCATTTAGTCTAGTATTTAATCTAGTATTATATAATTTAGATCAAGGCTTTCTATATAGGTAGAGGCTTTCCAATGCTATGTCCTACCTTAGGTGAAGGGGTGGGAATAGCTTCATATATGGCGCGACGGGGATTCTCATGAGGGCATTGCCCGAATCTCTAGCGTGAGGTCAGCTCACAACATAATATGACTAAGGCTATTCTTAAAGAAGATAGATCTTTTAGTTAATAAGAGGCTGTATATATATATTAGTGGCTTAGCAAAGACCCATAGATAAGGAGGTAAAGAACATATAAAAAGAGTGACTTAGGTGCCTAATAGAGAACACATAGTCAGTAAGAATATACACATCAATATACATACTATTTTTATATGTTAACCTATGTTACCCAACTTCTAGCCTATATACGGATTCCAACACTAAGCACTTGATAACCCTAATGTACTTCATGTATAACCAAGACTGATGAAATGCAACAGGGGCGGAGAAGTGCAGTAATTGAGCTGCGATATAGATGACGGATTTTGTATGAATTGATGAGCAACTACTTGCTAACATACATATACGTTTCAATAGGGTGCGCAACATTGAAACCACCTGCTATGTTGTAGTGATTACGTACCTTTCAAGTGCTCCATTTGTAACCAGAGGCTGCATACTTATAAAGTGTGATTGATAAGAGTATCTGAGTAGGGTATATATATATCGGGTTAACTTAAGAAACCAAGCTCTTCTAGAAGAGGCTTCGAAACGCGTTGAGCCACAGAAAAGGATGTGGCCTGAGTGATATTCTACAAATGCCGCACCGGGTCGTTTAAATTGAATTTTGAATCCTTTGTTCTGTATAGATCATTTCGTCTAATCAGCCGGAAAGGGTTCAGATGGTCATCTAAAGTGCCTTTCTTCCGCTGGCCTGACTACCTTGGTATCTGGTATTATACTCTTTGATCATGGTTGCTCAATATAAATGAATAAATGAACATGGAGAGTTGTTTACTTTTATGTTCTTCATCACATGTTAATGTGAAAGAGCCAAGCTTGCAACTTTTTGTCTAAAGAAAGATGAGGCCTTGATCACCCTATTTGAGATAATTTTCCCTCTATAAAACGCGGGTTCCTAAGCATATAATGTTAAAATTAAGGTTTGACTTCAAATCTAAGTCAAAAATCACTTTTCAAGCTTAAACCCACGATAACGATCTAACCTCCATCCCTCTTCCCCAAGGCACAATCTCAACAGCTCCATCCGCCGATCTAACAATATCCGGAATCTTTTCTCCCTTCTTCTCCAGACGAATCTTCGTCGAGTGTGCAGCAGGCAACTTGTAGAACTTACGACCAAAGCCCGATAAAAAGCCTTCAATGGCTTCCAAGGTGAGCTCATTTTCATTAATCCATCCTTGCTCGGCGGCTGCTTCGAGAGCTTCAATGACGATTTGGGATACATATGGTTGGGTGAAGCAGCCGGCTGCAGTTACTCCGGCGCCTTTCTTGGATTGGACTGGGTGAGGTGCTGAGTCGCTTCCTGGGAAAGTGTGAGTGTGAGTTTTAGATGGTGATGATTAGCGAGGACGAACCGAAGAAGAATTTTCCGGATCCTTCGACGACGGCCTTGACTAAGGCCAGGCGATCTTCCGGAGTCTGTGAATAGTCAGCGAATCTGATAAGAACAGAAGAGAGTGGGGGTTAAATATACCTTTGCAACAGGCTTGCAAAAGTTGAACACGTCGCTAACGGCATCGTCGATCGTGATATGGAGATGGTGTGCTGCGTCTTCGTGAGATTTCATATATCCATACAAGACGGAAGATCAGTACCTGTAATGGTTCCAGCAACCTATATCATAGTAAGCGACCATTTCTCCTCCTCAAGAATAGGTAAGTGGACTACTCACATTAGGCCCACAAGCACGAACAGCATCCAACCCCTGCTTAGTACTAACATGCTCCAAAATAATCCTCAACTTCGGAAACGCAGCATGCAATTTAGCAAGTTGAGGAATGAAAAGAGGCTCGGCGTTGAGTACAGTGACAACAGGTTCTGTCTGCTTTCCAACAGCGCTGGCTGGAGTGCTAATCATTTCGCCGTGTAGGTTGAGAACGAGGTCGTGTTTCTCCATGGCAGCAAACACGGGGTACAGTTGTTCGATGTCGAGGACGCCTTCCGCGGAGTTTGTGGTCACCTTTTGAATTTATGATGAGCTTGATTGATCGCAGTTTGGTCTGCGGGGACTTACACCTGCAGGATAGAATTTAACCTAAAGAACAGCTTAGCTGATTATCCTTGAATGAAGAGAAATGAGTGAGTGGGAGGTGATTACCCCATAAACAACCCCAGACTTGGCAGCCTTCTCAATCTCCTCTTCCGTCAACCCAGTATGCAAATACAGAGACATGAGAAACTTGACATTGGGAGCAAGTTTCTGCAGCTTGTCATGATACTCAATTGCTTGCGCAGTACTGCCTATTTTGGGAGTGAGATTGGGCATGACAAAGACTGTATCACAGCCTCCCTTCTCTACCAAGGGAGTGCATAGTTCCATCATGGCATCTTGCCGGAGATGGACATGCATGTCCGCCTATTGATCCTGGTCAGCTTGATGTAAAAGCCATGACTAGAAGGGTGGAGTATGTACCGTAGGCGGCAGTTCGATGGAGACCAAGTCTTTCAATTGCATCTTGAAACTTAGCACTCTAAAGCTTTTTATAGTTGGACGTACATCAGATGCTGCGGCGACACCCAAAAAGAAAACGTGGGGATGTTCTTGGCGGCCAGACTGCCCCGCCCTCCCGAGGGCTCGAAAAGTCACGTGTACATACCGTAATCATTGATTGTCCCAGTCTGAATCAGGAAGGAGGCGAATATGTTGACCATGCATCCAGTTTGAAAACTTTGATGCTTGGCTTTTCTTGCATGTCAAAGTTGAAGCGGTGAATCTCGATCTACGCGCAGTATCGGACTATAGTCAGGATCAGTTACTTGATTTTTATTAGCCTGCATGACTCAGTTAAACAGGGCAACCACCGAGTAGTAAGTTAGTGCCATCGCCAATACGACATTATAATCAGCTCATATCGAGCTCAACAGCCAATGGGGTCTGCGCTGTTGCTCATCGTCGTCCGGTTTGCTGTCGGGTCACATGATCTCTCTCGGCCGTCGACATCCGTTCCCGATATCGGACCCCACTACTACTACTACGTAGTAGATAAACTGGCAGAGATTCTCAGCGCGCTCGACCAATCGCGGCTGCCTTCTTTCTGCTTACGAGGCCGACACCGGCGCGAGCCCCTCTGGCAGGACGCTTAGAAAAGGCATTGTCTTCGCTGCTGCACGTTGTCGTGTTCATCTCTGACTTCACTTTCACATCTTTCTCTATTATTGACTGGCATTCAGTTTGTGAATCTGACTGTCTTTTCATTGATTGTTTTGTCGAGTTAATTTACCATTTCCACAACAATGCCTGGTGCAGACAGAAAACCCAAGACCTTGTACGACAAGGTCTTTGAGGACCACATTGTGAATGAGCAAGATGATGGCACAATCCTAATCTATATTGGTATGTGCAACCTATCTCTTTGTTATTGTCTATGTCTCCGTACTGATACAATCCCATTGTAGACCGTCATTTGGTCCACGAAGTCACATCTCCAGTACGACATCGCCCCTCAAGAACTCGAGCCCTACTAACAACCACACTAGCAAGCTTTTGAGGGATTAACAAATGCGGGACGAAAAGTCCGTCGACCAGATTGCACTTTGTCTACTGTTGACCACGTACGTTTGTCGCATTGTGCCCTAAATGAATACGTATGTTCTAACATCATTTAGAACATTCCCACCACCTCGAGAAAAACATTCAAAAATGCCGAAACCTTCGTTAAAGAGACCGACTCGCGTCTCCAAGTCATGACCCTCGAAGAAAATGTGAAGAAGTTCGGCTTGACATACTTTGGCATGGACGACGACCGACAGGGTATCGTGCATATCATCGGACCTGAGCAAGGATTCACACTTCCCGGCACAACCGTCGTCTGCGGTGACAGCCATACTTCCACACACGGTGCCTTTGGTGCTTTGGCCTTCGGTATTGGTACTAGTGAAGTCGAGCATGTCCTCGCTACCCAGACACTCTTGACCAAGCGTAGCAAAAACATGCGTATCCAGGTTGATGGAGAGCTCTACCCTGGTGTCAGCAGCAAGGATGTTGTCCTCCACATCATCGGAGTCATTGGCACCGCTGGTGGTACTGGATGTGTTATTGAGTTCTGCGGTTCAGTCATTCGCGCCTTGAGTATGGAGGCTCGTATGTCCATCTGCAACATGTCCATTGAAGCTGGCGCTCGTGCCGGTATGGTCGCTCCTGACGAGATCACCTTTGAATACCTCAAGGGCCGCCCTCTAGCACCCAAGTACGGATCCGCAGAGTGGAAGAAGGCCGTTAACTACTGGTCTAGCCTCCGATCTGACGAGGGTGCCAAATACGACTCTGAGGTCTTCATTGATGCAAAGGATATCATCCCTACTGTCTCCTGGGGTACATCGCCGCAAGACGTGTTGCCAATCACTGGTGTCGTTCCTTCTCCCGACGATTTCGAAGATGAAGTGCGCAAGCTCAGCTGCAAACGTGCTCTTGAATACATGGGTCTCACTTCCGGAACCCCCCTCAAAGAAATCCCTGTCGACAAGGTCTTTATCGGCTCTTGCACTAATGCTCGTATTGAGGATTTGCGTTCTGCCGCCAAGGTCGTCGAAGGCCGCAAGGTTGCATCAAACATCAAAGCCGCTATGATCGTCCCTGGTTCCGGTCTTGTCAAGAAGCAGGCCGAGGCTGAAGGTCTTGACAAGATCTTCACTGATGCCGGTTTCGAATGGCGTGAAGCTGGTTGCTCCATGTGCTTGGGCATGAATCCCGATATTCTCTCTCCACGTGAGCGATGCGCCAGTACATCCAACCGTAACTTTGAAGGACGACAGGGTGCTCATGGCCGAACTCACTTGATGTCACCTACAATGGCCGCTGCGGCTGCCATTGTTGGCAAACTTGCCGATGTACGAGATTTGGTGCAACCGGAAGTTTCCAGCCAAAAGGCTGCTGCTCCTATCACTATCCAGCCCGAAATTGATGAGGTGGACACTGAAAGCGACCTTGAGCGCATCCTTGACATTCCCGAAGATAATGAACCCCATGCCAACACTTCCGGCACTGGCTCCAGCGCTGGTCTCCCTAAATTCACCGTCCTCAAGGGTATCGCTGCTCCTATGGACCGCGCCAACATCGACACCGACGCCATCATCCCCAAACAATTCTTGAAGACCATCAAGCGAACCGGTCTCGGAAGCGCGCTCTTCTACGAATGGCGTTTCAATACCGAAACTGGTGCTGAGCTGCCAGAATTCGTCCTCAACAAGGAACCGTATAGAAACTCCAAGATCCTCGTCGTAACAGGTCCTAATTTCGGTTGCGGTAGCTCCCGTGAGCACGCACCCTGGGCTTTGTTGGACTTTGGCATCAAGGTGATCATCGCCCCTTCATTCGCCGATATCTTCTTCAACAACACCTTCAAAAACGGCATGTTGCCCATCCCCATCACCGACGAAGCCGCTTTGCACAAGATTGCCGCCGAGGCCCGTGCCGGTAAAGAAGTCGAAGTCGATCTCCCTAACCAGGTCATCCGCGATGCTGCTGGTAACGAATTGGCGCACTTTGAAGTCGACGCTTTCCGCAAGCACTGCTTGGTCAACGGTCTCGATGATATTGGCCTCACTCTTCAAATGGAGGACAAGATCCGCAGCTTCGAGACCAAACGTACCATCGACACTCCCTGGTTGGATGGAGCCGGTTACCTCAAGCGTGACCGCCGGGGTCCCACGAAAGTAGAAGCTGCTCCGGTCCCCAAGACGAATCGCGGCGATGTCAAGACCGAGCCACTCGAGTGGTAAAAGTTCGAATTTTTTTTTTTCCTTTTCGTGTTGCGTGTTGCGCTGTCAAGCTTCATTTATTCCCAACTTTCGGTTGTGTGTTTGCATAAATTGACACCACAGATTGGTTCAATCTTTCCTAAAACGTTTATAGTTATGTGTCATGATTGTCGACTGAAATATGATAATTGCAAGAGAAATTTAATGCTTAGTGACTCTATAGTTTATGTGAGTCTGTCTTATGATGATTCAATCCTAATGATAATGAGTTTTAGCTGCAAGTTCATGAAGTAATTGCAACCGTCATTCAACCTTGAAAGTCTGAATATCCATGTACCTAGGTAGCTGAGAGCAATGGACAACACATTGTGAGTTGGAAAAACAGATAAGAAATTAGAAATTGATACATCAATATGAACCACCCTAACTATCACAAAGTCTATATATCGCGCTCATAATATTCGTACATGAGAACATTTGAAGCACAGCCAAAAATGCCGCAACAATAAGAGCCCCTGCATTCGTAGGCAGGTAGCATGTCTATATAATTAAAAGTAGTAATAGGAAGCAAGAAGATACCCCGGCCAACTGCAGACACATTAGGGCTTATGAAGCTGCTCTTTACGGAAGAACATGAAGAACCCAGCACTATAACAGTCACAGTCAGCACACCGTCTTCCTCAGAACCGCAGTAGAAAAGGGGGGACTCACCAAATCAATAGCTGAAAAAACAACCCGACCCAAAACCACGCAACCCAAACGCTACTCACCCCGGTCCCAATATCAGGCGAAATATCCCCAGGACCAATCTTATTCGGCGCCGCAGCACGCGCCACGATCGTCGCAATGGAACCCAACACCTGCGCGCCCAGCAACACAAAACAGATATGTAGACGGGTCAACGTCTGTAAAAGAATCATCCCAAACCCAACACCTTGCAACGAATCCAGCACACCCAACCAAAGCCACAGACTGCGCGACACAAGCGCTCCCGAGACAAAACTTCCAGCCCAGGGGATGTATTGCCCCAGATTCGAGGTTCCCCACCATATCTGCGCCCATCGCGGTGCTCCGAGACCAATTGCGAACACGGGTAAGATCCAACTGTGGGATTTGGACAGGAAGAACATGATGCCTAGCATTATGCTCCATACAAGCACAAAAAACAGCACGACAAGAAGAACAATCTGCCATGTCGAGGTGTGTTTGGAACTCCACAGAAAACTCCAATTCCGTCCGTAGGGCGCCGACAAGAAGAAATTCTGTATCAGCACCGTGACGAAAAACCACATGATGATCTTGCGCCGAAAAATCGATTTGTAGAATGATGCTACTTTCCCGGGAGTCTGGCGGTAGTAATCTGGTAATCCGAACGCGAGTAGGATCCCTATCGCCCAGAGCATGACTGCAATGGGCACGGTGATGGCGGTGATTTTCCAACTGTTTATTATGGGTTGGATGTCTGTGAGACCGGATTGTGTCTGTTTGGATAAGGCGGAACCCCAGTACCATAGCGCGACGACGTAGAGCTGTTGTGTTCCCTGGATGATGCATGCCCTAAACACCCAGTCCTTGACGGGTGCAGCGCTTTCGTCGCCGAAGTTGAGCGCAAAAAAGATTGAGCCGCTGGATGAGGCGGTTGCATATACGCCGCTTGCGAAGTTTTGGATCCAGTCGCGATTGATGGGGTTGTGTTCGAAGTGTGCTACCCCGATGAGAAGAAAGGCGAGGCCGTAGAAGAACCAGGGTGTTGAGAGGGCGACGACGGATTTGAAGCTGCGGAATACGAACCACCAGGCAATTGAGGTAATCAGGTATGTGGTCGCAATTGCGTACAGTTTCTCCGGGGTTTGACCAACTTGGCCTGTGAGAAGGGTGACTTGGTACGAGTTCGCGGCGATGATTTGACCCAAACCCAAGAAGAGTGAATATACAGGCCAGTCACCAATCCGAAGTTGCATCCATTTCTTGAGTCCTGTAGGCGGTTTATAATCTTCTCCCAGGAAGAACTCATCACCTCCCTTTTGAATGTCACTGCTACTATCACCATTCGAAACCGAATTCGTCGGCGACACAAGTGCCCCTTTCCCCTTAATCGACGGCACAGGCGACCAATCCCTTCCCAATCTCGCGGCTCGAAACCTATCATACCACTTCTTCTCACTCTTCACCAAGAACTCCTCAATACACAATTGTCCGTCCGAGTTTGACCCATTGAGATCTTCGAGTTTCTTCTCAAAGATGCGATAAAACTCACCCGTAGCGTCCGTGAAGAATGGGTCGACTTTTTGCAGTTTGAAGTTTTTCTTGTCGCCGACGACGGAGTCGAAGGATAGGACAGAAGAGTTGCTGAGTCGGTTGGGAGCGGTTGCGAATGGGCGAGTGGGTGGTGCGAGGAGGTCGTCGCCCTCAGAAAAGCCCGGTGATGCTGGAATATATGGGTAGTAGTGGCCATTGGCATGGTTATTGAAAATATGGGCGGGAGATGGAAGACTATGGTCGTCATCTATTCGTCGACTCAGATCGGCATGTTCGGGTGTCATGGTGAACTCGTCTTCGGTGAAGTAGGAGTGCAGATTCTCGTCTTCAGTCTCATAATCGCCCTCACGCTCGCTGTCAGTCACGTCCTCAGAAGCAGCGACGTGACTCTTCCTTCGAAGTCGGTTTCGTCGCTCAATAACAGCGGTATGACCAGGCCCAGCCCTGACGCCTAGCGACAACTGACGGAATAAATTTGACGTTCGTCGATCATCGCCATCGGGGCTGGGGTCCCTGCTGTAGACGATTGTGTTTCGTTGTTGAGGCCCAAGACTGCTTTGACGTAAGCTTGAGTAGCCCATGCTTCCGGACTCCATGAGCGGAGGAGTCTGGGTACCAAGATGATGGCCCGATGTTGGCAGGTATAGCGGTGAAGCAATAGCTTCACTTGGAGTGCGGTATCCTGTCGGCGTGGAGATCTGTCCATTCGACTTGATGGTTTCTCTCGTGTGGATTCTGATGGACGTACTCTGAAGAATCTCCAAATCCTCAATCCACTGCGCAACTGGGAACCGCTGCTTAGCTGACCTTGCACGCATTTCGGCACGGACTTTGGTCTTTGAGTTCAGTGCACCGTCAATCGCCAATCGGAATTGGTGAAGCAAATGCGAAGTAGTAGTAGACTCAACCGTGTACCACCAACCAGGCATCTGCCCTAAACCACCGACACGAGCTCCAATACCTAGCGCCCCCTTTCTACCAAACTCAACAGCAACCAGACCAAACGGCTCGTCTCTGGAAGGAATCAATGCAAACTCAGCTCCGGAGAAGATGTACGGTGGCAATGCCGTAAACTGAGGTTTGGAAAACACTCGTCCGGGGTAAAGCTTCATCATACGATCCAACTTCAACGCGGCAAATTTGCCGTAGAGATCGATAACTGGCCCGATGCAGATCAGCTGCACGTTCGGCCTTGCCTCGAGGACGGAAGGCATAACATCAGCAATGAGATCAATACCCTTTTGCATTGACCAACGACCGACAAACACCAATAGGTCAGCTTCTGGATTCTGATCCAGACCCGCCCATTCCTGCGCCTGTCGCTTGAGCTCTACTCGTCCAGCTTCAAATTCCTGATCAACCGTGAAATCGCTTTCCTTGGGGACAGACTTGTCCCAGTCCGCGGTATCAGATGGATCGGGGTTTGGCAGGTTTCCGACTTTCTTGAGACCCCAGAAGATAGGGTAACGAGCATAAGATCTTTTGCCGTATTTCTTCGAGACGCCTACGGCGCCGAAGCCCTGTTGATGGACTCGCAGGTAACTAGCGCCAGCATGCAAGAGGTTGAAGACTTCTCCAAATTGGACGTAACGGGTAGCGACGTTGACATCAAGATTGAACACGGAACAGACTTCATCTCTCTCGTTTTGCGTTCGCATCGGCCATAGACCTTGAAATTCAGCGTTGTGTAGTGACAGACACGCGGGTATAGTCTGAGGAAGCAAGTACAACGGAGCCAATGATCCGTGATAATCGTTGATATGATACAGATCAATTGGAAACCGTTTCATGGCCTCGGCAATACACTGATTCCAAGCCGAATAGTAAATCGCACTATCCAAATCATCCATGCGTGCAGGATACGGTTCTGTCTTGGTCTGTTGCCGAAACACCGGCGCATCAAGCAGGACATACGTGATATTCCGCAGGACATGATACTGAACCTTGACTTCGTACGAGTTTCCCAAGACAGTCACGAACATTGGGTCTGCGGGCTGGTCTTCGGGGTATTCCACATCCCCGACACAGGGCACAACCCAAATCAGGTCTTGATGACTCAAATTCTTGCCCATGAGTTGCGCCATGACACCCAATCCGCCAATTTTGATCTTGATCGCCCAGTCTTCAATGTCGTATTCCATCGTGGCAATCATGACCATCCGTCTACGCTCGCCGCTCGTCGCGCCTGCAAACGCGGATGTTGTCTGCAAGAATCCAGAGCGATTTGCGAGACGTAAGAACGGGTTTTTGACCTCGATGCCGTCGAGTCTTGCCCTTTTCAGTCTTCTCCTCAGGGCTAGGGGTAGGATGTGGGTTTTCTCGGTAACGCCGACTTGGTTGAATTTGACGCGGTAGAAGGATTTCATGAAGAGCCAGATACCGAATGAGGCGGAGAGGATGGGGACGATTAGGAACAGAGAGAAGAGGATTATTTGGACGTTTGCGGAGCCAACTGGCAGCAATTCAAAGCGTTGGGTACCGTCGTGGATACGGATTTCCCAGCCAAGATACGATGAAGGAGGCGGGTGGGTGATGTTGATAGTTACCGCAGATAGAGACGAAGGGGGTAAACGATCCAGAACAGAGTCCCCATCAGCATCACCAAACACCCAACCTTGATCCGGTTGACCGTCCGGATTGATACCCCAAATATTGACCTGCCCCTGAGCAGGCCACTCCGTCAAAAACTTGACCTTCCACAGCCCATCATCTGGATCTTGAATCATCTTATTCTTCAACCCTGCATCAAATCCATACTGATTATACGGCCCATTCCAGAATAAATGCGGGAATCTGCGCGGAAACGAAGACTCCCAGTCACTGTCACCTTCCTGGACATAGTCACTGCTACCAGATACTTTGCTAAAGTACTCAACACGCACATGACTGCCGCTCCATTCTTGCAGAGAGGTACCCGACCAAGCAAGTTCTGTGATGGTATCGTTGCCACCTGTATAAGGCATCCAGGCCGAGAACGAGGATCCCCAATTCGTTGAGTATCGCCACATATCAGCTCCCGCGGCATGATGCTGTACATATAGAGTACCGTTGTCGTCTTTGTGTAGCAGACTGGTGGAGTAATTCGCAGAATTGAAAATCATGGGATTGTCGTGCTGGCCAACTCGGAGGAGGAAATGGTCAATAGCGTTGGTTGTAGTGCCGTCAATACTGCTTGCATTTGCGACGGTGATACGGTGGATGCCGTTGTAGACGTTGTCGAGGGTTGCTTTCCAGACCCAGGCATTTGCGATCTCGCCGATGAAGTTGGTTGTGCCGTCGTTTATGTTCGAGCAAGAGACGCTCGAGGAGTTGAGAGTCGCCGTCTGCTTGAATTCAGTAGTGGAGTTGAGCAAAATGGAGTTTGTGACTGAATTGCAGTCCATCTGTTCCGAGAAATAGATCTGAATTGGGACAGATTCTGCCTGATCTGGCCGTACACTGGACAATATACGAGCATCATGTCCGGGCTGAAACTCTGTGATCATGGGGTACGGTCCAACCCATTTATCCTTTGGCACGTATGCTCTAAAATCCCACGGCACCATGGTCAGATTGTCGAGACAACCGTTATACTTTGTCGATCCCTCGAGACCAAGTTTGACTGGACTCGACTTGAGTGTCTGCTCATCGTAAGGGTAGAACAGGTTCTTGACAGTTGTATTGGTATCAAAGGGCGCAATCAGAGACAGATTTGTGTTCTGGCTACTACAATCAAACTTGTAGTTGACCGTGGTGTTGTCATTTTGATAAACCAGCCAGACTGACTGGTTATTGACCAGATCCTGAATGCCTTCAAATCGACCCCGTAGAACAGACCACATTCCAGTCTCGGTTGGGGTTCCGTTAGAACCAGGCAGGTAGACATTGTGGGTTTGTTTCGACAACGATTGTAACAGGTACCCATCATTCAGGACAGGAAACCTCTGTCTCATCTGGAACATATGCTTCAGGATATTCCGTAAAGGATGTGCCGGATCTCGATGGTCATATGTAACCGAAATATCCTCGCAGCCATTTAATGCCGACTCCAGCGGAAACTGATAATATTGCGTGACATTCACCCTGTAGCATCCGTGGGACCACCAGGCAGTAGCTGGCGACATGGATTGACGTCCATAGACATAGTTGTCTGCCGTTGCATCGAGGATGTAGAACCCCTGCTCCTCACCCCAAAGGACAAGAGGTGCTCCCGGCATGTGAAGGGTTGTAATAAACATACCCAGCAACATCTTCTCCGTTCCATTCTGAATAGCAGGCCAGCGAAACACGTCCTGGTTCGTTGTACCATATAGATGACGAGGATCAAATTTTCCCGTGTTCGCGTTGACCATATCATTCGACAGAAGCATAAGATTCCACATCGTTACCCAGTCAGGTGGAAGATCATAACCAGCGGCAAGATTCCCATCTAGACCCAGGAACCGAGTCAGCGTTCGATAAACCGTATAATGGAAAGCAGCTCCATCGATAGCCTGCTGCCCGTTTTTACGGATGAAGTACTTGTCTGACGACTCGTTGGTCATCAGGACGGCATCCTGCACATTATCGGGCCACATATCCGGCTGTCGACCACGGCCAAGATAGATAGAGCCAAAGCTATTTCCACCTGTAATCTCACCAGACAGGAAGAAGTTCTCCTTTCCGTGAGCCCGCGCACACTGTCGCCAGCCTTCGGACATATCGCCCAAGGCGTCGACGGTCGCCTGTGTTGCTTTATCGTACCGGAAACCATCCACATCTAAAGACGCAATGATAATGCACGCATGTCGAATAAGTCTTTCTCGAACATATGGATTCCATTCCCTAAGACGGTCCTGCACGGAAGCAAACTTTGCCAACTCACGCTGGTAGTCTGGAAAGACGCCGAAAGCTTCAATGTCGCCGTACTGATCAAAGTCACTGTTGTAGCAGCCCTTCAATTCGTCGTACACGTAGCTGTCAACGGGGTAGCCGGTCTCGTTGTAGAATTGCGGATAGTCGCATGTAGTGTTATAGTCGTTTCCGAAGTGGAAATCGACGTATTGGCGAGAGCTTTTGTATTCGACTTTGTGTTCTTGGTAGATGAATGGGGCGGTTGTGTTTAGGTAGCCTTCGAAGCCGAGGAGGTCACCCATGCTATGACACAGTCAGATTGTTAAAACGTTTGCTGATAGAGTATTTGCAGACTTACGTTGCTAGTGTATTGTCAAAAATGACATACATGCCCCTATTGTGGATTTCCGTGATGGCTGATCTCCAAGTAGCAATGTCACCATAATGCTGATCCAACAGCGTTGTATCGAGAGCCGAGTAGCCATCAAAGCCCCATGGCTGATTCATGAGTGCTGTTCCGGCGAGGTAGATAGCCTAGAACAAAGTAAAAACTTGAGTTAGGAAAGTCACGCGACGATGAAAATAGAACACGAATGAAGGGCTGACCTTAATCCCCATCCCCTGTAAATAATCCAAAGTATCAACCAACCCAACCACATCACCTCCATGCCTCATCTGCGTCGAATCCAAATCATGTTCATAGTACGTCCCATTAATATTATCATTCGTCGGATCTCCATTCACAAATCTGTCCAAAAACAAGGAATAAATCGGTACCCGCCAGTTGTCTGGTGACGGAAAGTATTCATGGTTCGGCCAAGTGCCCCAGTAATCTGCAGGTGTGTTTGCGGTTTTGTTCTCGTTGAGGTTGTAGTGTGTGAGGTCGGCGTCGTAGGGCCATGCTCTGATTGTTGTTGGGGCTGAGAGAGCAAGCAGGAGGCCTGCTGTGGCCCACTTCATGGTGAGCGGGTGATGGAGAGTGAAGACGGTTTATAGGTGATGCATGTGTAGGTAGTTGTTCAGCAATACTGTTAACAAATATTCTGTATCAGAAGAAGCCGGTCAGTGCATAATCAAATAGAAAGCAAGCTCTTGTAAGACTTGGGTGCGCACATATGTAAATATAGACTCTATGCCCAGCACGATAATACCTGGTAGGCAAGTATAATCTTCAATATAGGCAGTAAAAAGTTGTAAAGAATATCAACAAGAATTCCTGACAAAAGTGAGAACCGTCCGTATTATCAGGCCCAAGTCTAACAGACCTACACGAGAAGGGAGAGGGATACACACAAGGCTCGACAGGGAGAAAGCAACCCAGTGAAAGGATCAATTAGAGCCGGAGAGAGGGAGTAACCATTAACCATGAACATCTGACCATGAGCCTTTGGTCAGTGGTTAGTGACAGGGCTTTTCCTCCACAAGGGCCAGCGTGCTTGCTGCGAGGAAAAGATCCGAGAAAAGGCTCTGTACAAGGCTCGGAAGGGTACAATATTCAGACCCTTTGAAGGTTGTAAATATCCAGTGTTGAATGATCCGAAAGGGAAGGATTGGAATGTTCTCCCTGTCTAGGCGGTTATAGAAAAGTAGTGATGGGTTGATCGTGTTTGCCCACTTTATTCCTATTTGCCCCTGGAACAGGGTCACGGCGCGTCTTCGCAAAAGAAAAACAAAAAAAAAAAAAAAATTCATGGCTCAGATAAGGACTACGTACTGCCGGGAATATGATTGTGCAATTTTTAAGGGACGACGGTTCTGATTGGAAAGATGTGTGTTGTGCTGCAAAGGGATGCAGCTTAGGGCTAGCTACTTGTTCTAGGTGCTTTGGTTGAGCAGCGGATACGGCTAGTGGATGATCTACCAGGGGTCCTATCATTTCACCTAGAGACTACGATTACGGTGGGAAAAGGTTCCCTCGTTGATCGATGTCTTCAGTAACCGGAAGTATCTAGGGCCTAAGACGCCGAAGCTAGCTTATTTCTGCAACGTCTTATCATCAAAGTAGAAGAAGCTGAAGGATAGTACGAGTACAAAATCAGAGTCTGGGGCGAGATGGGCCTGAGACATACTCTATGATTTGTGCGATCAAGAAGTCAATCATCTCATGGTAGCGACAGTTCAGATCCATTCTATAACGGAGACACGGATCCTTTATATCCGTTCCACGGGGGCCATATCAGCAGACTCTGATTATATTCAGACATCTAAAAAGAAATAGATAAGTATACGTAGCACTGGAAGTGCCAGGTTTTAAAGCGGCCTGTCTCCGACTTCGTCAGTCCGAGGGGTTTCAATCAAGACCATCATCACATTACGTTCTGCACATATCACGAAAGCATGTGTTACAGCCCTGATAACGCGTTGAAAAGACATTGGACAGCTCATAGATTGTGTAAGCCAGCAACAGATACACTGCCAGGCAAACCCGAGATTTCGGATGCCGTCACAGAGTCAAAAACTCTGAGACACGATCAATAGGAGACATGCTCCTTGCATACGATAAGTGAACGCCGAGTCAGTACTATATGTAGATGGGTCTCGATTTTAGCCAGGTACCGGGATATCGATCTGCAAACCTTGCCTAGTACCTAACCAACGATCGATGACTGAATTGTCGTACACGGATCCTGGTGCAGTCTCGGTACTGGATACGCCACATATCACATCCGGGATAGTTTATCTCAGCTCTGTCATCCCACGTACACGGCAATCCGTACTCTTATCAATTGATCGGATGTATGTATCACATTCGAATCGGAGAAAGAGAAAGAGAGGAGGTCGGGATAAAGACTAAGAGACCCGCTTTACTGGTTGACAGTAGATTGGTCTAGCCTATATAATCCTAGTCGTTTGGGCTACAATATATGATTGGCTGAATTGTACTAAAGTGATCCACCGGCCCGCCCATAAGGAAGCTAAAGATCCACAATGACGATCGACGGTCTGCCATCCGCGATTGCGATTGGCTACGGAATTGCATCTTGTCCCTCTATCGGATTCGCCTTGCGTCCAGTACCTGCTATACTCTGTAGAGTACATAGTAGATAGGTACGTCCTGCTAATCACTGACTCGAGCAAGGTCCGGGAAAGGGGACGTGGATATGCTGATATCCTATTTGCTACGATAGTGGACGTGCCTGTGTTAGTCCTCACGCTAGGCCTTGTACCTGGCTAGAATATATCGGGTTACCGCCATCAAACAGCGGAGCTTAGAACATAAGGCGTCATTCTTGAAAGGAGTAGAGACTGGGTCATGGTTGTAAATAGGAAGCTGATCTGGAACCTGATTGTTGAAAGAGCCAGTTAAAATTGTACTCCCGGGCTAAACTGGTTACACTTAGAAATGTATACGCATAACGCAGATAACAGTAGTAATCTTATTGTACAAACTATTTACATAGAAAAGTCTATCGCTTTGCCCTAAATATATACGCTTCAAGGTGATTTATATTTATTTCGCAGTATTCCACCCAGCCAATTTTAGCATAAATCGTTAATATACCCATTGCATCCCACAGCAGCCATTTATTGAGCCTTGTACTTGTTCCGGTACTCTTCTAACCTGCGCACCTCCTCCTGGCCAATCTTATCTCCAAGCTTATCAATCAAATCCTGGAACACCAGCACCGCGCGGATAGGAATATCGCCTCCAAGATCCCTCTCCGCGGCTCCAATGGCACTCTTCTGCTCCGTATCACTGACCCGTTCCTGACGATCGAACAGCAACACAACACCGGCAACGGTTCCGCCTTCCTTTTGAATAATGCCGACAGCTTCACGCAGCGCGGTACCAGCGGTGATGACGTCGTCAACGATCAAAACACGTTTTCCCTTCAGAGGCGCACCGACGATGTTACCCCCTTCGCCGTGGTCTTTGGCTTCTTTGCGGTTGAAGGAGTAGCTGATGTTGTCCCAGGTCTTGGTACCGGCGAGGGCGTCCCGGGTAGCGAGTTCGTTGACGACACCGACGCATTCGGGGATTCCTTTGTAGGCGGGGCTATTTGAAGTCAATCAGTACACGCATATCAGGCGCACGAATAGTAGGGTAACATACCCAAAAACAATGTCAAAGTTCGGAGTAATGCTGCCATCTGCAGCTATATTGACAAAAGGCGGGGACGAGATCGTATTCGCGAACGCGGCCGACACCTGGCGCAGCAGAGGCGCAGTATAAAGACGACTCGAGGTCAAAAAGTACGGCGACTGGCGACCGGATTTCAATGTGAACGTGCCAAATGCAAGCGCATTGTTGGCTATCAGCAAAGACAGCAGATTGGTCTTGTAGTCCTGACCGGCGGAGGGAGGGGCAGCCATGTTGGGGTATCTGGGGTTTGTGACAGCGAATCGCTTGCGGCGGGAAGGGTCAAAACTGAGATGCGATGTTGTGTTGTGTTGTCCTACGCGACTAATGGCAGCGAGTATCACAGACTGAATCGCTTGTTGAGTGTTGCTGTTAGTGTTGATGAATAAAAATTGCAAGGAGGGGCGTATCCCGCTCTTATCGGAAACAGCCAATCACATGTTGATAAAATAATAGGCTGTGATTGGCTGATCGTGCACCCCTCCGTCGCTGACCGAGTATAGGAACTGAGGATCCCTCATTTTCCACGTCCAAGGCTCACTTGCTTAAAAAACCACTGATCCTAATAGCAGTATCGGATTCTTTGAGTGTAAATACATATTTTTCAGTTTCCCTCTCATTGCTGGCTGATTGTCACAAGCAAATTGTCCGCTTCGAGAATTTCTCACGATTGGCGGGGACTTCCAAATCCGAATTAGCGTCATTTCTCCGGACTCCGATAACGGGTTTAGGTTCCTTTTTTATGATGAGCATCCATCGCCGGTGACCAAGCTGGCTCCCTTTAACTTCTCTCCAGCTTGTTCGGGGTTCTGTTGCTTTCATTTCTCCTGTCCCGGAGGTCCTCTCTTCTCCTTTCTTTCGATTTCTCTGCCTGTCATTTCAAGACTGTTTTCATTTTGCCCCTCATTCTTGTACCATTGATCAATTGGTGCGAACCTGAGTGCTCCGGGATTGAGTTTCGGTCTTGATCAGACTTGATATTGCAATTGAACTACATAACTTGGGTTCTGCAAGCTACATCGTACCGAGAAGATATCGAAAAAGCAGACAATTGACCGACCGATCAACATGCATGTTGGGCAAAAGCTCCAAGAACAGGCGGCCACCGGCCGACCTGGAATTTCCTTCGAATACTTCCCCCCAAAGACCGCACAAGGTGTCCAGAACTTATACGACCGTATGGACCGCATGCACGATCTGGGCCCAGCTTTCATCGACGTCACCTGGGGCGCAGGCGGCAGTCGATCCGAATTGACGTGTGAAATGGTGCGAATTGCGCAGACAGTCTTTGGTCTCGAGACCTGTATGCACTTGACTTGTACCGATATGCCTCGCGAGCGAGTCGACGCCGCCCTCGAAGCTGCTTACAACGCCGGTTGCACAAACATCCTTGCCCTACGTGGAGACCCGCCCCGTGAACAGGAGAAATGGGAGGCTGCAGAGGGGGGCTTCCGATATGCCAAGGACTTGGTCAAATACATTCGAGAAAAATATGGGAACCATTTCGATATTGGTGTTGGTGGATACCCAGAAGGGGCTGATGATAATTCGGATGTGGATCAATTGATTGACCACTTGAAGGAAAAGGTGGATGCTGGAAGTACATTCATCGTCACACAGATGTTTTATGATGCGGACAATTTCCTGAACTGGGTGGACAAGTGTCGCGCAAAGGGAATCAACGCAGCCATAATCCCTGGTATCATGCCGATTTCAACATATGATGCTTTTATGCGTCGTTCGAATTGGACAAAGATTCGTATTCCGCCAGACTGGCTCGAGAAGCTCGAACCAGTCAAAGCCGATGATGCCAAAGTTCGAGAGGTCGGTACCAAGTTGGTGGCCGAAATGTGCCGTAAATTATTGGCATCTCCTCAAATCCATCACCTCCATTTGTAAGATATACTCCTCCGTTTCGAGTTGACGATGTACTGACATGACATTTAGCTACACTATGAACCTTGCACAAGCCACCCGTCTAGTTCTGGAAGAACTAAAACTCCTGCCATCCGAAGAAGCTCCGCTCCACAAACCTCTTCCATGGCGACGATCCCTTGGCCTACGCCGACGCAGCGAAGACGTTCGTCCGATCTTCTGGCGAAACAGAAACGCCTCCTATATTGCCCGCACAGCCGATTGGGACGAATACCCCAACGGACGCTGGACCGACGCTCGTTCTCCCGCTTTCGGCGAGCTGAACGCATATGGTGTAAGACTAAAAGGAACAAACGAACAAAACATCAAACTCTGGGGTGCACCAAAGTCTATCAAGGATCTTTCCGATATCTTTTTGCGTTACCTGAACGGTAAGCTGGAGAGACTGCCATGGAGTGATTCAGCCGTCACTCCCGAGACCAGCGACATTCACAACGAGCTGCTCGACTTGAATAAGCGCGGTTTCCTCACAATCAACTCCCAACCTGCCGTAAACGGCGTCAAATCTACCGACCCCGTCCACGGCTGGGGTCCTCGCAACGGCTTCGTCTATCAAAAGGCATACCTCGAACTCCTCGTTCCACCCGAGCACGTCGACGAACTCCTCCGAAGAATCGAGAAGAACCCCGATCTCACATACTACTGCGTCAACAAGACCGGCGAACTAAAAGCGCGCAGCGACGAGGGTCCCAACGCCGTGACGTGGGGTATCTTTGCTTCCAAGGAGATTATCCAGCCTACAATCGTCGAGAGCGTAAGCTTCATGGCCTGGAAGGACGAGGCGTATCAGTTGGGCGATGATTGGGCAAAGTGTCATCCTGCAGACAGTCCAAGCCGGAAACTTCTCCAGCGTGTTATGGATGAGTGGTACATTCTCAATATCGGTATGCCAATCGATGCACCAGTATCCTTTCCATTGAACATCGCGGGACAGCTAACCAACTTGTATAGTGAATAACGATTTCCACAAAAAGGACGACATATTCCGCCTCTTCGACGGCCTCGTCATCAAGGACTTTGAGACTGAAGTCACCGGCACTGCTCCCGTGGTCGCCGACGGCACCAACTAACCTCACCACAACCCATTTCATTACAAACCCTATAGACACGACACCACCACCATCAACTACCATACCACTCAAACCCAATTTCAACACCATACTTCATAACCAGCATCGGAGAGGAAAAAAAAGAACACTCTCAACGGCGTTTATTTTCCCTTCTATTTCCAACAAATTTTCAAACTTCCGTTCCCTTTCGGGAAAGTTTTTTCAACATGGGGCACTCACCAAAAGCTAATGACATTTTAACGAACGAAAACACAAGCCGAACTAAGCAAAAAGCGAAAGAACGACGTGATGAAATTCAACATTTAATTCCATTCAACATGCATCATATTATATAGACATTTGTCCACTACTTATTTACTGATTAGTGTAGTGGTGGGAGGAAACAGGGAGGAAGGCAAGAGAGTAAGGACCGACTGTTAGTACCCGATTTTGGGAAGTGAAGAGAAGAGATACCAAATCTAATTGAGACATTATTCCGTTTTCTTTTCTGTTCTATCTACTTACCTTTAGTCGTAAATTGTGTAGTTTGGCCAGGAAATCGGTATGCGTGTGAGCGAACATGTCCTGAGATTCAGGAGCTAGTATTCATTATTAACAATAGATGGCGAGAGGGACCATTAGGATAAGACTGCATACATACATTGATAACAAACGACAAACAACAAGCACTCAAAAACAAGAAAACGCCGAAGAATATCAAGTAACAGACACAAGACCAACTCCATCCTCAGCCAACCCCACGCTCAATAACTATAACAACGGTAAAATACACTCAATACAAAACAGCACTCAACAAATTCCCAAAAACCCATCCAACAGGCCTAGTAAACCACACCATCCAATTCGTCACTACAACAATATATCCCGCCAATTTGACCAGCACAACAAACACAAAACACAATACCGCAAAATTCACCAGTGCTTGCGCTATATCTGCTGCGAAATCGCCGAAATCGTCGACAAGGGATTGTGGAAGGTATCCGGTTTGGTTGTATTCGAGCCAGGCTGAGGCAAGGCGTTTGCAGACTTTGAGGCAGTGGGAGGCCATGTGGAAGAGTTTTTCGCAGGACAACAGGATTTGGGAGTAGACTTTGTGGTCCCGGAGGAAAGAGTGGAATTGGGTGAAGGAGAGGTAGAATATGCCGAAGCTCAAGGCAGTGTCGGTTAGGTAGGGGTCGATTGGGGCATTGAGTGGAATTTCGGGTTCGTCGATTATGCTGTCGCGCTTGCTCTTCTTTCCGGGGCTCGATTGGCGTCGCACCGCCGACTTACGAGTCTTTCGAGTTGACTTTGCATCATCCGACGAGACGGTAGGCTCGGTCTTCGTCCTCGAAGTCGAGGAAGGAATGGGCTTGGATTTGACCTTGGCTTCTTTTCGGCGGGCTTCTGCTTGTCTTAGTGCCTCTATTTCTGCCTGTCTTGCTGCCTCTTTTTCTGCTTCTTTCTTTGCCTGTCTCTCTGCCAGTTCAGCCTCCTCTCTAGCCTTAGCCGCCTTGTAAGCCTTTCTAGCCTCATTGATCCTTTCAGTGTTAAGCTTCTGTTGCCTCAACTCATCCATGGGGTCTCTTGTCTTTTTGGCAGTGCTCTGAGATTTGGCCTTGTCGTAAGCAGCTCGTGCCTCAGCCAGTCGTTCAGCATGTTGTCGAGCAGCTGCTAAACGCTCAGCAGCAGACTTGGCGGCAGCAGCACCCTGTCTTGCCTTTTCAGCTTTCATTCGAATTTCCATCCGAATAGTGTGAGTATCTCTTTTCTCCTTGTTGCGAGGCTTTTCATTGCTTGCGACAGTCTCTGCTTGGGGTTTTGCTGGAGGAGGAGAGGGAGAGCAGCTCAGGGGTGGGCTTGGCAGCTGTTGAGGTACCTGCAGTCCATCCAATTCAGCAACATGTGGTGTCTTCGGGATTTCTGACTCCTCAGCTGATATCTCGTTCCGTGGTCTTGCTGTCGTAGGAGAGAAAACTTTATAGAGCTGGGGTCCTGATGGAGGAGTGTGCTTGAAATTGTCGCTTGGACTCTGTCTGACGGAATCATTGCTTTGGGACGGCGTGATGGTGCTGTCTCCTGCCCCTTTACCTAATGAATCCGGTGAACTAGGCTTGGACGATTCCGCTGAGCTATGATTCGTCCCATGACTGGACCCAGGGGAAGAGCTTTCAAAAAACAAATCATTCTCCGGAGTCTTTCGATTATAATCCTTGTCAAACCTGGGCGGTCGAGACGATGGCTTCAATACTGGACGAGTCCGAGACCGTTGCAATCCCGGTTTTTTGGATTCAGTAGAAGCAGACGTGAAAACAGTACTGTCATCTTCTTTCGCTTTGTGTTGGCGAGTAGTCGGAGATGCGCTCGAAGGTATTGGTATCTTGGTCAACTGTGCCGGTGTCAGTGCCGAGGGAATGACCAAAGCCGTTGCACGTTGATGTTTCCCGAGAATTTTCTGAGTTGTTCTAGCAGCACCGTGACCGGAAGATTGTGGCAGCTTCGATGTCTGCAATGTACGCGATGTACTGGACGATTTGCCCTTGTCGCTTTCCTCGTCCGACTTGGTAACGGATGATACTTGTGAATCATTCTCGTCGTCCGAATTTGGGAATAGCAGAATTTCATCAGGATTCTTAGCTGCTTTCTCATCCACACCCATGCAACCCATAAAACACTCTTCTCTCAGCTTCTTGAATAGTTCCTTCTGCTTGAGCTTAGGGTTATCGGTAACTGGGCTGACACGAGCTCGTCCGACTTCATCAGGACTGAAGTATTGACACGGTCCATCCAACGGAGGCGAGATAGATTGACTGCTGTCGGTAGAAAAAGAATTCGGAGTTGTACCTCTGTGCAAGACAGGAATCGAGCTCATCTTTTTCGCTTGCTGCGGGAGTCTAGGCTCAGGGGAGCCAGATGATGGCTTCGACGCATCCATTTCATGTCTGGAGAAGGGTGCTCCGTGGAGTCTTCCTATCTTCTCCTGATACGACCGTATCTGTTCGGCTGTCATAGAGGGTGGATTGGGATCGTTGGCAGAAGGCATATGCACCACAAATCTATCCTCCCAGTCATCTGAGGAAGAGAGATCCGTTGACCCCGAGCCAGCAGAAGACACAGTCTTGGCCAGCTTGTAGCTCAATGGTGATGATCGCGGTGATGGCGTCTGAGCAACGTCGACACTCACCCACTGGTCACCGTTGACTTTCCATTTCTGACTAACTCGAGGACGGTGGACATGACCTTCGTCCGAGCTATCAGTGCGATTGCTCGGACTAACCACCCCAGTCCTTGGATTAGCGCCTCTTGTAGTAAGTTTATCTTCGTTCTTGACCTGATAGAATCTCGACTCCTTCTGTTTCGGCGGCGTGGCCCATCGAGGCCTGCTGCGAGTGTCCGCTCCACCGGGTCTTCCAGAAATCGCTTGGGCAGCGGCAGCGGCAATCTTGCGCTCCAGACGTTGTCTAATCTCTTTCCAATCTCGATCAAACGACTTCTTGGACTCAATTCGACTACTTTGTGGAGACTCCATGGCGATATCTGAGCTGATGGTTCCTGCTACATTGCTTCCGTGACAGTGACTGCAAAGGGCACCAGACATTAATATCGGTGGTTCATCGCTTTCATTGACCGTATTGACTGAAACCTTCGAACCTGAAGCTAGCATATGAAGATAGAACGAGTCCTGGGAGTATAGGTACGGGTAGGAATAATGAGTCTCTGCAAGCCGCTCCAAATTCCTGATAGTATGATCTTCTTGGCGCGATCGAGCAAACAGATTCTTAATGTTATGCCATGCTGACGTGAATAGGTTTCTAGTCGTAGCGTGTAGTTTAAGATGAGAAAAATGTCGATGTGCTCGGGGATTGTTGCATGATGGGGATGACAATATGGCATCTGGCGAGACAGTCACAGGGACCGGCGTCCAGCGAATGGGAAAAAATGAGGAGGCGGACATTCGTCGCGAATCAGAATGCGCTGCTATTGGAAATTCCAGACGCTCTTCGATAAGGATATGATGTCGCTAGAACGATGTCTAGAGGACTGTGGTTGGTCGGGATTGTGGTAAGGAATGTTTGAGTCTGGCGGAAGAGAACGTGTGGAATGCCAGCCTCCTCTAGGACATTTAACCTCAGACACGTGAGAAAGGCCGGAACGTCTTGAGTAATAGGTTCAAAGTACAAATTGCAATTGCAGGATACCAGCGGTGTCTCTTGCCTCGAGCAAGAATGATTGAGCAAGGCACCTGCCTCACATTCGGATCACACATGATCGATTGCGATGAGGAAAGAGCGATCTGGCGATGCTAGGAGTAAGACACGACGTGTTCTCCATGTCTAGGGACGATTTCTCATATCGAGATGTTCAGCAAAGAGTATCGACTGGTACGATCGATCTATGGTGGGTTGATGCTGGCATTTCAGATTAGGGCTAGAGTCCGTGCTGATGCATATCACTACGTATCAGTAACTATCAGCAGAATGTTAACAGATTACCGCGACGCTTTTTATGTCGTTTGAGTATCACGCCAATTGGAGTCTCGTATGCAGTTTATTGTTGATATACATTATATGCACTAGGGTCATGAGTGCTCATAAGCTATGTAGTATGGAATTCTCCATCGCGATTAGAGCTAGGTGTCAATTTGTATACTAGCCTTGGCCAATCCGATGTGCATTAGAACCGCCCGCTTTCTCGACGATGAGTATCATTCAAATGTCCCCAGCGTGGTTGTGCAACCGACGACGAACTGATTCCTCCAGGCGTGCTGGTTCGCTTCAAGGGGCTCGATGCTTTCTTGGCAGGTGTCAATGCCGCAAGCCTATCATTGAAGCTGGGAGTAGATCTCTGCCTGTCCTCGATGAAATTCGTAGACATTGATTTTCGAAGAGGAGAGTTGGCATGAGAGTATATACCAAGACTGCCACCATCGCCTGTACCGGTGGATGTCGTTGGGGGTCTGAATTGTGGCTGGCGGATGTTCGATAACTGATTCTGAGTCTGAACTATCGGCGAGTTGTCTCGTAAATGACTAGGTGTTTGAATTTGAACACCAGCCTGCGAATTGGTTGGCATGAACGATTGTCGCCGAGAAGGCGACACCTGTCTGCCTGTTGACTCGGGATCAACATGGCTAAGATAATTGGGGTTTGGACTCGTTTTGAAGCCCCGATTTATGACATGGGTTGGCGTCCAGAGTTCGACTTGGTTGTATTTTTCATCTGAGCCAGCATGTCTAAGGTGTTCTTCTGAAAATTGGACACCCACATCTCGCATCAACGGCTGAGTTCGAGGATGAACAAACTTGGTGTCATATTCATGCATGACTTCTTTGTGTACCACCGCAAGATCCTTGGACTGTTGAGAAAATGAAGACGAAAGGAATGACATCTGGACGGTGAGTAGAATGGCAAGGACAATGGTAGTAAAAATCGTGACGCTTGGTCGTGGATCGGTAGGTAGTGTTGGCAGGAACAGCCAGTAAACAAGGACATGCCCTGGACTGAACGAGCAGAATAGACGTAGTGATAATGGAAACGGATCCCAGACAGCGATCTCCCAGACATCTCGTTTGGGATCAGGGTGTCGTCGCGACTCGGCGGTCTCGCCCGCCAGTATATTGCGAATGTAACTGATCGGAGATGTGGACATAGGATTCGACGACACTTTCACTCGCTGCGCCGATGGTGTCGCGGGGGTTCTATCAATCGAAGCTTCGAACAGACGATATCGCCGTTTTCGCCAGAATGTGTAGAAAGCGTTCGCTACCGAGAACCACGTAAGGGTATGCACAACAAAGGTAGCCTACACCCGGAGAATAAAAGTTAGCAAACTTTATACTTGAAGCTTCGTAACAACAGATCATAACTCACAGCCCAGCTCAACACAGACAATCTACTTCTATCATCCCCAAAAATATCATAATCAGCCCGACTCGTCCCTGTAGCGACATTTGCTCGAGCAATCAAGAAAATAAAATTGAGACCGAATCCCAAAGGTTGTGCCCAGTCCTTCTCTAGCTGAGCCCAATCGCTAGAGTCAATCTCTTCTGAAATCCATAACAAAAAATCCCAAGGGTTGAAGAAGTTGGCGAGACGCTCAGAAAGCGGTTGGCGGCGCACGAGTCGAGGCATGATGGGTATGTGAACTCAGCAGAAAAGAGAAAAGACTATGTGGATGTCTGCATGGGCGAAGGAAAGAATGCAAGAGCTTGCTGGCTCTTGACTTGCGATCTGTCGACGGTTGAGGAGGAAAACTAATGATGAATCATGATTGAATCTGCTGGTAAACAAGCGCCGAACCTTTGCTAACAAGCTACCCAAAGCGGTTTAGCGCGCTATATTTCGCGGGGGCCTTGCTTCCGTAGCTTTGAGCTTGCGAACACTTGGAGATCGATAAGGTCCTGTATGAGGAGACAACAAATCGCAAAGGCCAAGACCCATATCCTCTTGAAAGTATAACCGTAAAGGAGCGGTCAATTTATACAGAAGGATCTTGCCGGATACACCACGGAAATTGCCAGCCATGGCTGCCGCAGCTGCCTTCAAGGTATTGCAACCACATGTCCATTCTCCCCGCAACAGATACTGATTGAACCAGGACCGACAATTCCTCGCAGTGATTGGAGATGAAGAGTAAGTTATCTATCGCTATATATTGAACCTCTCTTGTCGGCGATTTGCTAACCATATCCTTGCGAACCTCAGCTCCGTCACCGGTCTTCTCCTCGCGGGCATCGGCGTAAGCGCCCCAAACCACAACCACCCTGAACTTTCTTACCCAGCCATACAAAAGACCTTACCAGCATACTGACGTTCAATAAAGCATGTCACCGAACCCCCCGACTCACAACGAAACTTCCTCGTCGTCGACTCCAAGACCGAAACCTCAGCCATCGAAAAGGCTTTCCAGAACTTCACACAGGAAAGGAAAGATATTGGCGTGTTATTGATCAACCAACACGTACGTCTTTCCCCCCTCCCCTTCCATCTTTAAAGGGTTATATGATTGATATTGGATTGAGAAGATTGCGGAACGCATCAGACCATCCGTCGACTCATTCACGGATGCGTTTCCGGCTGTGCTCGAGATTCCTAGCAAGGATCATCCGTATGACCCCGAGAAAGACAGTGTCCTGCGACGAGTGCGGAGATTATTTGGAGAGTGAATTGATCATCGCGTCGAGCTGTTTAGTGGTTTGTTCTTTTCTCGATTGCGGATAATACATTCTGTTATGACTTTCACCGGCGTTATTGCATGTTGTCTGTTTTTTTCCCCGCTGTGTGGTACATAGATGTGATTGAACAAATATATGGATCTGGAATACAGTTGCAAGTCTTGTCATTGAGACGAGTACTCGCACATATGGTTATGGATATGGTCAAGCCTGGATACAAACCCATGGCTGTCAAGGTTACATTTCAGTCGAAAGCAATATGCGCTACCTGCCTAATTTGCGATCAAATGTGGTTTTATTGAATACAATGCATATCTCACACGATGCAGCTATTTACATTAGAACCCAGAGGCCAAAGACACAGTGAGCAAACTTGATATTATCTCACCGAGAAGACAAAACCGAGTCTCAAATATGGAGGGGAATAGAGCCCGAATAGAACGGTAAGCAAGCCAAGAGAGAGAGTATAAACGAAACAAACCACCAAAGGAATCTAGGCGACGTAAACGGTCAGAAAGGACAAAAGCGGGCATGAACAGAACGCTGCGGATAAACGTGGTCAAATCAACGGGGAAACAAGCAAGCAGGGCGGTCAAATTGGAGCGTGTAGCGGGGAAAGCAGACATCAAGGATCAAGGTTGTTGCGTAATGACAAAGCACGGGCGTATAAACAATCAATCAAAGACGAATTTCACATCAACATAGGCACATAATTACATTTAATGGAAGATGATATCGTGGGCCTGAAGGCAAGTGATGCGGGTCTTGTCCTCAGTATAGACATCAGCGAGAACAGCATATTTGCCCTATTCACAAATTAGTTGAAATATTCAAGATTCAATCAAGTAGCAAATCGACTTACAGGAGGAACCTCCTTAGGTATCTCAACCTCCTTGACAAACTTCTTATGTCCCTCCAGAGGACAAGTAAGATCTGTATTACCCTCAATCTCCTCGCACAAATCGGCTTCTACATTCACCAAGCGGATCAGACCATATTTGACTTGGAGATGGATTTTGGATCCCTGTTCGACGGGTTCGTGGAATATGCCTTCTGCTTCGATGGTGAGAATTTCGCCACTGTTTACAGAGACATACTAGTAAGACATCTGCTACTAAAACTATGGTAGTATAGAAGTATTTGGATACATACGGCACAGGAGGGTTAGGCGTCAAGTTCACCGAAACGATTTCGAGGATGTCATTTTCGGGATCCGCGCAGTATTCGAGAGGGTTTTCGCCGGCAACGGGGAAGGTGTCCTCCAAGCTCTTGATGGGAGATTGTCCGAAGAGTGGCAGAGAAGCAGCCCAGACTTGGAGGGGCGCTGAGGAAAGGAGGAGAGCGGAGAGGAGCTTCATGGCTGCGAAGCTCTTAAGAGGTGAGGTGATGTTGAGATAAGGCGACGATGACGACGCCTGCGTTGGACTGTTGCCTTGCGATGGGTAGTATGGAATGAAGGATATCGCTTGGTAGAAAGGTGTATTCGAAGAAAGATATTAGCTTTCAGGGAAGAGTTATCAGAGCAGTGTATGTTCAGTCGAGATAAGAGAGGTTGGAAAGCGGGCTTTGAAGCCATCCCCGATGACGATAGCCACCATCCAATCGTAGCACCAACACGTGACGAGTCACACGCCCCCATCGTCACCGCCTCAGCCATCTGGGCTCTGATTGGTCAGAAAGTATACCATGATCATAACAAATCTCCCATACTATGTATGTTCAACAAAATCACCAGAAAAATATCTCTTATGTTTCTGCTACCTTTCGTTTTGATAGCTTCGTTCTTCTCAAAAGATCGACGTCAAGTCATGATCCAGATCGATCCCCATTCTCGTATGCAACGGTCCACGGATAAGAAGCGGGATCCGAAAGCCCCACTCTTGAATTGTGACCTGACAATTGTGGCATCAAGGCATTTCTCAAAGATGCAGAGCAATGTTTCTGAGGGTTTGAAGGCAGAGCTTGTACATTTCGTATGTTGCTGCATCAGTAGATGCTACATCGTATGATATTTTAAATGATGAAGACTCCATCCATGCCCGGGTGAGTGAAGGATATGCCCAGGATATCTTCTCTTCCCGCGTCAAGTATATTCTACTCTATTGTTTCTTTATTTCCTGAATTCAGACAAACGTCCATACCATACTAGTAAAAGCAAAGCATGCTACCTGACAGTCACACTAGCAATACAGCAGATGGCAGATGCAGCTATATGTGTTCATCCGCACTTGCAGCACTTACAGCCCAATCTCATTTGCTGGCACCCTGCGCGTTATGCATATGCAGTCTAGTCTCTAGCTCTGCAGTCTCTGCGCAAGAAAAAAAAAAGAGAAAATACAGTAACAAGGCTGGTTTGTAATAGCATCATGTAGCTGAGATTTCAACCTACATGCAGTGCTGACCTTGGAAGATATTCATCGAGTCGATCGTATGTCATGTAAGCCAATATCTCAATATTCAGTCAAGGCTCACTAGCTTACCAGACTCGATGTGCCGGAAGACTCATACTGGATAGTGACGTGGCAGTGACAGTTTGCCACTATATACTATTAGATACAGTACCTAAGAAGAGTCTTAGAATTCCTGTACTGTCCTCGAAGTGGTACATCGTGGTGGGTTTGTGGTGTGCGTGCGTGGTTTGCTGTTGCCCGCGTCATGTAATAGTCGATCGATTATGGAGAACAGGCAAATCATAGGAAATCCGCTTCTTCAGACTGATATTAGCTCTCACCAGTCCAGTGTTAGTAGTAGGCTATCACCAAACAAAGGATTTCGTTAAACCCATTGAGTTCAGACAACTTGACACGATACCTGGAGCAGGTTGTCCACAGTAAGTAATGTACTGATGCTCAATGAAAAGAACCATGTCTTGCCGCCCTATACCTCGAAGCGGATGTGATGATAGTTGCATTAGGATCCGGGCCGGGCTGGTCTTAGCGGTACGTAGCTGGCGGACTTCGAATATGAGATGGGCATTTGGGCATCGTGTAGCCGCTTCAAATGAATAATGAATTGCGTTTCACGAAAGAAGTGCAGCGCAGCTCTGTAGTTTAATGTACGTAGTACGTGGGGCCCTGGAGGATTTTTATGTGTCAAGTAGGTCAGCCGAACACTTCAGTGGCTCGAATCACGCCGATGCCGCATGTACATGGGTCAGTAATGGACAAAAGGGATTTCGATATTTTAGCTATCAAGAAAATTGTTCTGTTCCTTATGTCCACAATACATTCGTGACTGTTGATAGTTCAGACGTCAAGCTGATAACACGTCAGTGACATACTTTCCTTGAAAGGAAGGCAATGCCGATTTTCCCATGGAACGATCACACAGCAGACTCTATATCCTGCTGAAGAATTGAGAGAATACTGGATTAGGCAGGCCGCATGACTGCTAAAAAGCCAAGCGGGGCCTTAGAGAGATTCCTGCATGACTATTCGTAACCTGCAGAAGTAGCGAGAAAAATTATAGCCTTTGGCTGGGCAAGGAAAACGGTTGGTTGAAAATGACAGCACTGTGATTTTCAACAAAGAAAGACACGCCTGCAAAAGGTTGATGTATATGCGGTAGTACTGTACTCCCGTTGGTTTGCCGAATGCCACTGTTCCAAAATCAAGATACATGCCCGCGTGGTCCGGTCCATGTGATCTCGTAGGAAAAACCTGTTACGGAGTACGGAGATAGATCGAAGGAGGAGCAAATTGTTCGGTGGAAGCCCCTTGAAGAAAAGTGGAGTAGTATGTTTTAGCAGCAAGACCCAATTTTCGATACGTTAAGTCGCCATCATCGTTGACCAGTCTGTCGAATAACTCGAATCGCTGATTCACCGAGTGGTTCTCCATGGAGCCACAACGGAATTTTCATATTAATTCTTTCCGACTTCGTTATTTGCAAGGTTCGACGTGGGCCGCACTGACAACCTCGAGGCTTTAGGGCAAGGTAACTAAACTAGGCCCCAGACTAAGCGCCCGTTAGCTCACTTTTCACTTCAGCTACGCTACTTACAGTACGTAGCGTCGCAATCCATCCTGCAGCACAAGAACCCGTGTCGGCAAAGTGTGAGACCGTCGTTTCAACATGGAAAATAAAGATGATCGTCTTGAACTCTTCAAGCCCATAAAGCCCTCGTTTCCGCCTTCACAATACAACAATGGCTCAATATCAGCCTTGTTGTAATATATACTATGCTCCGTACAGTTGCGGGCCCACTGCGAAGGGCCTAACGGAACCAGAACAGGACCTAGACGACGGCAGAGACGGCAGCTTATTAACTGTGAACCATGGCGCTGGGCCGGGGAACCTTTTCCCCAATCGTCCCTTATTATTTTCGCTGAAAATTGCGTTCCTCTCCTCCTTCGCACAACAGCCGTCCCGACAATCTGGATAGCACCATGGAACCTATCCGCTCCCGCCTATCGCGTGCATAAGTATTCCTTACATGCGTCCGATCATGTATCTTTCCTCGGGTAGACGGGAACTATGGAATGGTGCGCCAGTCTGGTGGTATTTCAACCAGCGCTGTCGTAGGTGGGTTGCCATCTTGGGACAAATAACAAATGAAATCAACCTTTTACAAACCCCTAAGAATCCTAGATTGCAAGATCTGCTCAGCCCTTGTGTGCCGACTGATGAAACTGAATATTGACCACAACCCGCATGGTTTGTGAAACAGCCCGTAAACAGGAATAAGCCACGGCTGACTCAAAGCCAAGTTCTGTCACCCTTAATGCTATACCATGTTTGAGATGTATGTGCACTTTCGTGATCCTCATCATCTTTGGTCTCTGGTCATTCGAACTTGCTGTGAGAGTACATTTCGACACTTGGACGTGTTGCCCAGACAGCCTCCCAGTCTGATGTAACACTCATCCTATGCCGTTTATCAACGGCGTTGCGAGGCTTGAAATGACCGTAGACGCATAAAGGGCGGTGAGTTCCGATTGACAAAATTTAACATAGTCGGCGTATGGAGACCTGCATGATCAAGTACACAATTTAGTAAACCCTCTAAAATTCCCGAGGCTTCCTCCTAGGACAACTTAATGGGGGCGCTATTATTGATTGTGTGCCCTTTTGGCATGCCCAATGCCACCTTTCAATCAAAGTAGCGGCTTAGACCCGAAAATTTTGTCGATTGGTAGCGGGCTGCGCTTACCTTCCCATAGGTTCCCGGTGCGTTCGTTGTCTCAGGGCCATATTATTGGTACAAGGCTATCAATTATTGTTTTTAAAGAAGATATTCCTCGAGATTCGGCGTTTTCGAGTAGAATAGATTGATGTCCATGACTTGCGAGCAAGGACTCGGCTGCTCAAAGGGGGAAGGTGCGTCATCGCAGTAGATGTATGCCATAGTTATGCACCTGTTCGCATCTGGCGAACGATACATTGTACAGCCCTTTGTTTGAGAAGAGCTTTTCGATTTTTCCGACCCCTTGACAAGATGCCCAGGGATCCTTTGTCACTTGGATGGTGTGTACATGGGTCCACATGGTGGATGCGACTTTCTCTCACTGCATTGGAAGAACTTCCTGACTAGTGTGTGAAATACTGGCGTTTGCCGGCCTATCATCATCCACTGCGCTTCGGTTGGCTCAATTTTGCTTCGATGATCAAGATATCTCGTCCTCTCTGGTCAAGATTACGGTCATGAGAGCCGTAATACGCCTCGCACCAAGCGTTATATCTTTCATTTTATATCGACCAGTTTTGATGGCACCATAGCGAATCATTACCCCCAGTCCCAAAACACATAGCGAGCCGGCGAAGTCATCCGAGAAGAGCCATATAACGGATTGTGCGTAACTAAATGATACCAACGTTGTCATCCCGCTCACTTCTGCATATCGTTCTTTTGAGGCAGCTGGGTGTTCGCGGCTCATCACATACAAAGGAAGATCCTCTGTAATCTGAGGACCGGATTCCGTATTGTATCACGCGGCCAGGACCATACCCCGTTTCGCCGCAATTATTCCAGGGGGTCGAGTGTGCCTTGACTGGATATTGGTTGTGCCAACGAACTAAGACTCTGCATATGCTTGCATTTCGGTTGCTGCCCAGTCTCGTATTTAGTGGCTTTATTGCTCCATCGATAACCCTAGCCAGCCTGGTCGTCGCATTCCGATTACTACAATCATATCGATTCGATACTTTCATCGCAAGCCTTGTCGACAAATCTTGATCAATATTCGGCTGGAAGACGGTCAGATTCAAAAGAGAACCATGAGGTAATATATTTGGACATCGAAGTCCACAAATATAAAGGGACTGACCTATAAGTATAGTAACCCAAATGTCGGTACGACTTCGCTCGACAACGCTTTGCAGGAAATCGTCATCATTCACGGCCGTGAGTTTCAACAATACTCGCTCAACAATCGCATTTATTTATGCCCTATTGATGATGTAAGTCACGACTCAAACCGAAGTTAAGGGAATATGTCGCATGTACATGAACTTACTGACGTCCTCAGGATGAGATCGACCGACTTGAACTCCAGCACCAAGTGTTTAACCTAGTTTTCGACAACCGCCTGATATTCCCCCCGATTCGTAACCCTCGACGAGTTTTGGACTGTGGCTATGGAGCTGGAAACTGGGCGCTCGAAGTAGCCGAACGATATCCACACTGTCAGGTACTTAGGTGTAAGCTCGCTCTGAGATGGAGAATCATTCACTCATCAAATGTGGCAACAGGTCATTGGAGTCGATATATCCCCCCATATGCAGCCGCTTGATATACCGGATAATCTGTGGTTACAGGTACGTTTCCTTGATCCAAATTCTCGTTGTAACTCAAGTCTTCGGCTCGGTCTCTTTCACGCCCCCCGCTTCATGACTTGCTAGACAGAAGTCGAAGTCAGGACACGAAAGCGAAACACCCCGAGGTCAACAGACCAACATCGAGTGGACGCTGACTTCTTTGACCATTAGGTAGACAACCTCAATCGCCCGTTTACCTTCCCTTCACGACATTTCGATCTTGTCCACTCGAGACTCGTGGCTTCAGGGTTGGATCGATCTCGCTGGTCATCATACATCCGCGACCTGGTGCGGTAAGATGATGAAGCTACCACAACCCACAATAAACCTCCGCAAATGCGCCTAACGTACCGTATCCAAAACAGTGTGACGAAACGCGGTGGCTGGGTCCAAATGGCAGAGATATCTTTCAATGTTCAATCCGACAACGGTTCCATCACTGATCGACATGCCCTCCGAGAATGGAGCAGACGATATATGCGAGCTTTGGAAGATCTCAAGGACTTGAGAGTCGCTCCTAGACTTGCAAGTCTAATGACAGCAGCAGGTTTACAAGAAGTCGACATGAGAATGATCCAGCTTCCATTATCTGCCTGGTCAAGCGGTAGGATATTAGCATAGCATTGTGGGTTTTATTGCACAGGCCAAACTGACCTTGACAACTTAGACCCACGATCAAATCAGATTGGCGCTTTGAACAGGTCCAATATCCACCAGTTGCTCGAGTCACTGGCCCTTTATCCATTGACGCATCGATTACACATGACTCTTGACGACTTCGACTCGTTGATACAGAGAGCCCGTGCGGAGGTCGATGATCATACTTTGAAAGTTTATTTTCCATTGTAAGTTGCTCTAAGAAAGAAAGGCCGGCATGCCTAACTGATTCCAGATATGTCGCCATCGGTCGAAAACCTCTATAATGTCGTGTCACATCAGCCAACTGAAACGCACTCTGAAAAGTAGACAATCGACGACAATAGATTGTTACATACCCATAAACAAGACCTCAGCAAACCACTTGCAGCCATGATCTTTGAATAGATAAACTACATCTCGTCGAAACACAAGAAACCCTTCGCCCCTTCTCGTGTTGTGCGTTGTACGTATGATGGCTTTTCGATTCGAGAACAAGTAATGAGTGAGTGAAATAAAGCAAGATAGAAGTATGACTGGCAGTTGCCCGATACGATCTACCAGAGACGTTGGTCGTCACCTGATCAGTCGTGGAAGGAAAGCGCAGCCCCTGCTCCTGCCTTGCGAATGCCGCCTAAGCTCCTAGGTACTTACACCAACCTCGAGTAACAAACTCATTCGTGCACAATAGGCTTTCAATACACCATTCTCTCTATATATTGTGGTATACAATCGTGTCTTCGAAGCGACAGCACGTCATATCGAGAGGGGTGTTCAAAGGCGGTAAAATGCATCAGCTATTGAAGGATTCGAAGGTGGTGCAGAGTTATTTCTGTCTGATCAGAAATAATGTCCGCAATTGAATGAAATACCGAATCAGTCGTCAAAACCCCTCGCGGGTCTTCTGGGTTGAAATCGTCGCGGGGGGAGATACTTTGTCGGTAGGCCAATGAGTACGCAAGCGTGAATGCTTCAAAGTTGACTGACAATTAATAAAATAGGTAGACGAACCACGCTATATATGTCGTCGAATTTCATCGAATCTTTTGGACTTTCATCTCACACCGGAGAACCAGTTTTTGGAGTATCAGACATCGTTGCCCATTCGAAGGATGGAACCGTCTAGACTCCTCGATATCGGCGCAAGTTCGAGTGGACACTGGACTAGTTAGGTACCACTAGTTCGCTTACTACTCCTGATGATCATCCAAAAGTACGGCAAGTTCAAAGTTGAATGTGATTGATCCACAGTGCAAATCTCATCAACAACTGCACAAGTACGGAGTATACTGCATCGAGAGAGGCAATCACACAGAGAGATCGATATCACCAGCTGCGATGAGTAATGAACCAACGAGAACGAGAATTAAGGTTATCAGGAGTCACGACGCTTAGCCCTTGTCATCATTCGTTTCACCGCCCGGAACCCCGTCGGCATCAGGCAGGAATGAATTTATCAGGCGTTATACGCTGATCTTCCTCTCCGATAGATTGCAACATCGAAAAGCGTGCGCAGGGGTGTACACTGATATCGACGGCAGGAACGATGTGTCGATACAACCACTAAGGTACCCTTTGCACCATGACGAAACATCTGCCTAAATTTCTAACTGAATGGATCGAAAAACCATAATCGAAAGCAAAAACTTGGACAGCTCTCTTAGATTCTTACCGAAAAACATCTTCATATCGGCCACAAGGGCCCCAACCCCCGGAATTTATCCGCTTGAAAAGTGAACAAAGCAAGCAGGTCCAACGGCTGAAGGAACCCTCCACAGCTGAATGCCATTTTGAAAGCTAGCTTATGAGCTATGGGCCATCACCCCTGCCGTAGTGATTGATTGGCGTTCTAGTTTTCTTTTCTGGCAAAGAAAAAGCTTATCATCGAGGTTTTGTTCTAAGGATCTCGAATCATAGCTACAGATCGACCTCACACCCTTCAATGCCTCACCCTGTTATGAATTTGCGCACCTTCTAGACTTCTATTTCTTATGCTTGTTAGTATATATCAACTTTATAATGAAAGCTACAGCAGAAGAGTCCTTATGGAAGACGGACCATATACTTGGTGCCTGAGGCATCACGGCAGCAATATTTGTAGGCTAACCGCTCTGGGAAGCTTTGCGGGCAGAGAAAAAAAAAGTCGATGCGCCGCCTTCCCCATCTCGAAACTTCTTATCCATCGCCGACAAAGTGTGCGCAATACCGGATTTTGACAATTCACAATGCCCTCAACATATAAAAAGGACAAGCCGTGGGACACGGACGATATTGACAAATGGAAGGTCCGTCAACTACTTACAGCTGATCCCGAGTATCTTGAAGTCAGCAACTAACATGACCTTCGACCACAGATCGATGAATTCAAACCCGAAGACAATGCTGGCGGCACCTTTGCCGAGGAGTCATCGTTCATGACCCTTTTCCCCAAATACCGCGAAGTATACCTGAAGGAAGCATGGCCGTTGATTACGAGGACTTTGGAGAAGCAGGGTATTGCGTGCACACTGGATTTGGTCGAGGGTAGCATGACGGTGAAAACTACACGAAAGACATTCGACCCTGCGGCGATCCTCAATGCTCGTGATTTGATCAAGTTGCTTTCGCGAAGTGTACCAGTTCAACAGGTTGGTCTCAATATACCTTTGTTTCCGCTCACAAAAAAGTATACTAACGAGAGATTTGGTAGGCTCTCAAAATCCTAGAAGACGGCGTCGCATGTGACATAATCAAAATCCGCAGCCTGGTCAATAATAAAGAGCGCTTTGTGAAACGCCGACAACGTATTCTCGGACCGAATGGATCTACCTTGAAAGCTCTCGAGCTTCTGACCAGCACATACATCCTCGTTCAAGGAAACACCGTATCCACCATGGGCCCATTCAAAGGACTAAAGGAAGTGCGCCGCGTTATTGAGGATTGCATGGCAAACATCCACCCGATCTATCACATCAAGGAACTCATGATCAAACGCGAACTCGCCAAGGACCCAACGCTCGCTACTGAATCCTGGGATCGGTTCTTACCAAATTTCAAGAAACGCACTCTCTCGAAACGTCGTGTTCCTCACAAGGTCACCGACAAGTCACAGAAGGTTTACACACCTTTCCCGCCGCCACAAGAGAAGAGCAAGATCGACAAGGAATTGGAATCTGGCGAATACTTTTTGTCCAAACAGGCCAAGGAGCGTGCACGCAAGGAAGAGATCCAAGAAAAGCAGCGAGAAAAGAGGGAAGAGAAGATGAAGGAACGCCAGAAAGACTTTGTGCCTCCAACTGAAGACGCAGATAAGAAAGAGAAGAAGAAGAAGCGGAAGCATGCCGATGATGCGGGTGAGAGTACAGAGAAGAAGAAAAAGAAGAAGTCGAAGAGCAAGTCGGATGAGGGTGATGATAGTTCGTGATGAGCTTGTTTTCTGTTTGTTGTTTGAGGAGTTCTCATGGCATTGACGGCGTTTCATTTGAGTTATGGTGTATAAAAGCTCCATTCTACGTAGATACCTTATCAAGTCTGATACTTTTGCTACTGTTTACAGTCTACCACCATTGTTGCTATTCATCAGTACGTATGGAAAGTTGAATTGGCTCATAACTCATTCCTTACATCCAACTACCTAGACAACATATTACGACCATTCACCAGTCCACTCAACAACATTTAGTAGTCATCATTGCCCCCCCGTCGACGGCTGTTACCGCCGTAGCTATCGTCATTGTTGCTGGATCCGTAAGAATCGTTGTTGCTAGAACCATACGAATCGTTTCCGCCGCGGCTGCTACCGTAGCTGTCGTTGTTGCTTGATCCGTAGGAGTCGCTCTTGTTGCTAGAGCCGTACGAGTCGGAGTTGTCGCGGCCGCCGCGAGAGCTGCCGTAGGAGCTGTCGTTGTTCCCAGAGCCGTAGGAGTCATTGTTATTGGATCCGTAGCTATCGCTGTTGCTAGACCCGTAAGAGTCATTGTTGCTGGATTCATACGAGTCACTCTTCTTGTTGCTGGATCCGTAGCTATCGTTGTTGCTGGAACCATAAGAGTCATTGTTGCCGGAACCGTAGGAGTCGGAGTTGTCACGACCTCCACGAGAGCTTCCATAGGAGTTGTCGTTGTTGCTGGACCCGTAAGAGTCGCTCTTGTTACTGGATCCATAGGAGTCGTTGTTGCTTGATCCATACGAGTCACTCTTGTTGCTCGATCCATAAGAGTCATTGTTGCTCGACCCATACGAGTCGGAGTTGTCACGACCTCCACGAGAGCTTCCATAGGAGCTGTCATTGTTCCCAGAGCCGTAGGAGTCGTTGTTCTTGTTGGACGATCCATACGAATCGTTGTTGCTGGAGCCGTAAGAGTCTCCACGGGTGGACGATCCATAAGAGTCGTTGTTGTTTCCAGAGCCGTAGGAGTCATTGTCGCCTCCGAAGCCACCGGAGCGGTCTCCAGAGCGGTTGCTGGAGCCGTAAGAGTCGTTGTTGTCGTTGTAGCTCATGGTGATGAGAGTGAAAGGTAAATATGTAAGTGTTAGCGTGGTATAGGGTTATCAACGAGTTGTATAAAACACGAGAAGATGCAATTGAGGAACGTCTTGAGAAATTGATCACAGGGAAAGCAGACGGTATTTATACTTCCAATCCACCTGGGCAAGCTTGCAATTCATCAATGATCATACACAAGACAAAGTTGTACCCAATAATGTGGGCATACGAGGGGTAGAGCACCATCTCAACACATTCATTGGACCCAGATCAAGCTATCATCGAAGCTAACCCTTTATTCCACAAGCTGCTACCATTTGACTTTCCTTTTTCGCTGGATATATCTCGGAGGACAGATAGAAATGGGATAATGTTGTGCCAGACGTGGGCCACTGACGACGAGAGGCCCCCCACCAAGCCTGTCTAAAAAATCAATAGTGCTGTATGATCAATTAGGACATTTCCGAGCCCTGAAAGTCGAGTCAAGACTCAGGATTGAGGCACTTAACCATCTCCACAGCCCCTCCGTCGGCTGCGCCGGAGGCTTGTGATGGGTGAGCTAGTTAGGTGTGGCTGTGTTGTTGCTGGCTGAAAATGGGGAAGCTAGAGAGAGATGTGAGGGGCAAGCTTTGCTGCTTTGAGTCCGGGTTTCGATTTCTTCGAAATGCCGGTTTTTTTTTGGACAGTTTCTTTGTGCTGTAAACCTGTAACAAAAGAATTGTAGACAATTCTATATCAATTGTATCATATAGGTGACGATCAGACAAAATGACGTCTGAGGAGGCATTAATACTAGATCTATCCTCCCCAGTCCAGAGACATGTCCACGGGTGGATGAATCTACACACCACCAAGGTCCAATGTTATAAAAAGCAATTACGGAATCGAGCACGTCATGCAATATGCATCGATGCAGTGGCAAGCAAGCGAGATGCATGAAATGCCACGCAGCTTCTCGTTCCCATGATTCCCAGTCTTGCGCCATGTGAGATCTAATTCGGGGAAGGGTCATGGCTGTCTAGCTTGCTCACAATCCAATGGTTCACTTGCTGATCTTTCGCCAGCTGTTGCCCACTTCTATTGGACTTACCCCTCTCAATTAGGCCTCTCCGAGTCGGAGAGATGAAGTCAATTCCACCTAACTTACTACGTATTGCGATAGACTAAACTAGTGAGGGGTACTCGAGTGACGAGTCATTGGCGAATTCTCGCGGTTTGGTGGAAGACCGAGAACTGGCTGCATGTGGTGTGTTTTCATGGATATCCCGGCAAGCTCAACAAAGATTCGAGCATGCAACACACAAAACTAGTCTACCAATAGTCGAGACCACGGTGGCTAGTTTGGTGCAATATTGCTTCTTTTTAATCTCGATTTTCGCCACAGCTGTGGGGTTAGTGTTTAGGCTAGCCAAAAGGACGCTACGTGGAGCGTATGGCTCGAGCCTCGTGTCTTGATGGAGATGAGAACTTGAGATCGCAATTGTTAGGGGAGGATCGGAGCTTAGCCTAAGCCTAATCTAAGCTACTGTTGTACACTAAATGCCCTAACGGATTGGTTGTCCAACAGTGGCATCCCATGATTCCCATCTGTGAGACTATCTTTCGTCAATCGAGTTACTTTACTTTTGACTGACTTGCATTATGTACGAGAAATGTGTAAACTCATGCATGCAGAGTGGGCTCATCAATTGAATAATCCGAGACAACAGTATGTGGCTGGTGGATTGTTGTGTTGTTGTGGCTTCGAACCTTTGAAGTCATACCCACTTTGGTGGGCTCAGGTCGTGGCGAAATGTCTAAACTGATAATGATCCACAGCTCGATTCAGTTCAGCTGCTTTTCGGCCAAGGTTGATGCTATTTCACCGCTAACTTCAGGCAGTACTGTTGACAAGCTAGTTTTCCTGATTGAGATGTTGACAAGTGACTGAAATTACGGTTTGTTTTAGGGTATGTGCAGTCCTAGCTCTAAGCCTGAGGGCACTGGGACCAGTACTCTTTTTCAAATGCAATAATCTCCAATATGATTACAATATGATTAATCCTCTGCCTAGCAAAGGTCCCGTACTATATCTTAGCCTCATTGATCTTTACATCATTCTCCAGCACATACCGATACCGCGCCTTTCCAGCATCCATATCCGCCAACGCAGCATTCACGTCACTCATCGGCCTCTTCTGAATCCAAGGATATACTTTCTTCTCAGCCGCTAACTGCAGCATCTCTCTGATATCATCCGGCGACCCAATATTCGACCCTGTGACTTGAACCTCCTTCTGAATCAATGACCACGCTGGTAGGCCCGGCAGCGGTCCCTCAGGAGCCCCGACCTGGACAAATGTGCCGCCAACCTTGAGCAGGCGCAAGTATTGACTTAGCGGTAATTCCGGAGAGTCCACTGTGCAGATAATGAGGTCGAGAGTGCGTGAGTATGTCCTTGCCCATTTCTTATCTTCCTCCGTAGCGATGAAAATGTCCGCACCTAAGCCTTCAACTGCATCTTTCCGTTTACTAGATGTCTGCGAGATGGCTACAACACGATCACAGCCTAACGCTTTTGCGAACAATATACCCAGATGTCCCAAGCCGCCGACACCGACGATACCAACACTCTTTCCCGGCCCGGCATGATATCTTTTCAAAGGCCGAAAGACAGTAACTCCACCACACAACAACGGCGCCGCCTCAGCAGAGGGCAAAGAATCCGGAATCTTGAACACAAAATGCGCCGGACCCCTCCAGAAATTCGCATATCCACCAAATGATTTACTCTTATCAACATATCGCGCATTATACGTGCCCACTATACGTGGACAATAATTCTCCAATCCATCGGCGCACGCCTCACAATCAGCCCTTAGACAGGCACTACTCTGCGCACCAATTCCAACACGATCACCAACTCGTATCAGCCTCGATGCAGGCGAAGAAGCGAGTGTCGCAACTTCCGCGCCAATGCGGACTACGGTGCCAATGATTTCATGGCCCATGACACAGGGGTAGTCGGTTGGTGACCAGCCGGAACGTAAAGTATGAAGATCTGTGCCGCAGATGCCGCAGTGGCTAATCCGGACTTCGATGTCGGCTGGTGTGAAGGGTTTGGGGGTGAAGGTTGTGTATGTTAGGGGGCTGGTGGCGTTGTGGGCGACCCAGCCTTTGAATGTGGAGGACATGACTATCTTCTCTTTAGATGAGTGGTAATTGTAGCAATGTCAACTGGAATCAGAGAAGAAATGAATATCCTCGACGTAATTGCAATGGTTGTTGTAAGAAAGAAAAAGAACAGAGCTCAAAGTGTGGAGAGGTACGACAGATAAGAAACCCAATCAAAGAGCCGAGGCTCGTCGGGTTAGCCATGCCGATCAACTGCGAGCATCAAACAGCTCGAATTTCACATTATTTGAGTCCTGAAGCTCGAATCATCAAGATTTTGGCCAGTGCCAACTCTCACTTTCATGAAACCTTTTTGCGAGAATTGGCTGCTGCATCGTTGAGTCAAGAGACATCTCTACGGCAAAGTCAATTCATGAAAGCATGAAGTTATAAAGTCAATGATCTATTGATCCGATGCCGTGTAGTATATATACTGGCCCGCTGGATTGTATCAAAGATTTCGATCACCTCAACCCTCAGGGGCAGCGAAAACCTGGACTGGGGAAACAGATTGGGTCGATCATGCTTGCCCTAACCCTAACCGTATATTGGAGGATTTTTACCACTAGCACAAAAGAAGAGAAGGGGACAGTATGTTACGAAATCAACTTGCATGACACTAGGCAGCAATTATTCTCAGTTAACTACTTCGGTCTGGAATAATGGGGCTTGCAACCACTATTCCTGTAAGAGTTCCTGATTGTCGTATAAATTAGACATCACCGTGCTGCACATTGAACCCATCTAGATCAAGAACGCGAATCGCAGAAACTTGTTCAGCCGCAACAAGATTTTGTTGCTGTGCTTGCCGATACCTATCAGATTGCTCTATCTTTTCCAGTGTCATTTGATGGCCCATATCGATGTGGTTGCCGTTCAATCGTCGTATCGCCTCTTCTACCAGAGTAACTGACGGAAACCGTACAATACAGAACCTACTTCATAGTAAGTATAATTTGTTTTGTTAATTGAGCAGATACGTACCCAACAGATAGTTCTCCAGAAACAGGCATGAAAACCTTGGTATGATCTCTTGGATTGGTATCATTCAACCGACGCAGAACCAAACGGATCAATTGCGGTAGTAGATCTGGATGAGCTCTGGGAATGCCATCTATAATGACCGGTATACCATGGTCTTGCATTGTGTCTGTTTAGTTGCTTTAGATCAGTAAAAAGTAGAGTTCTCGGAATATTTCTTTACCATACTAGTGATGTGAGATTCTGCGGTAGCATGCAGAATATGAATAAATAAAAGGGTGCTGTAAGAGATTGGAAGAAAATAAAGGACTGAATTGAATTGATTTCACTAGTTACGCCTGGAGGGATTAATTTACCCAACCAAGGCAATTTGGAATAAAATCTGCATGTGACGAAATACCTCCAAAAGGTACAAGGATGTTTCAAGATCAACCTTACAGGCCTACATCTAGGAACTGTAACTTTGCATAGCTTTCAATTTTGAATGTGAGAAATTGAGTGGTAACGCGTATTGTATTGTATTCAAGTGTGTCTAAAGGAATGAAAATAACGAAGTCCTAGACTAACTACAATCAGTCTTCTACTTATCAAGTGCTTATTTTAGGTGCCCCTTTGACAAAACGAATCAAAGATATCTCATCACTACATGCTACTGGCTCTTTGGAATTCTAGATTAAACATGATCACCAACCAGTGCTTATTTCAGAGGGCCTTATCTTTACAATTGAATGGCTCTCAATTGAAGATGTCCAAAGACTTGGGGAGTGTTGTCATTCAGGGTGTATTGTCCAAGCAGAGTCACTGAAACGCGATATGACACTTGAACTGTGTCACAAGAAAACCATCTATATCGCAGGAGATGGTTCATTATTAAAATTCAAATTTCAAACAGGTTGAATTTCACATTATTTGTCTCCGTAAAGTCTTGAAGCTCGAATTATCAAGATTTCAGCATATTACCAACTCTCAGGAGATTTTTGAATTGGCGGCTTCGTCCGGGGGTCAAGAGGCCATATCTACTGCTAAGTCAATTCATGAAGTCATAAAGTCAACGATCTAGTAGATACTGGCCCTCTGGAGTATATCAAAGATTTTCGTCACCTTAACCATTACGGGCAGCAAAGGCCCTGTACAAGGGAAACAAATTGGGTCTATCATGCTTGCCCTAGCCCTAACCCTGATCGTATATAGACCAATTTCCTTTCAATAAGATGAGATGAGATGAACGATCCAATTCATTCATCATCCAAACCTCGAAACAAATCAGCATCTGAACGCCATATACTACCGAGACCCCAATATCCCACCATATATTGTGTATACTGACCCACAATCCCAAAAGACAAAAAGAAAGAAATGAAAATCATTCATACCCTCGTTCAAAACTCAAAAATCACTCCCAATCCTGACTTTGCGCATGCTCAGGATGCTGCTCCACAGTATCACTAGGCGACTCATTAAGCCTACTAGACGAGCGTCTAAACGTCAACGAAGAACTCGCATAAGAAGGGCACTGATGATGGGAGGATGTGTCCTTGCTCGGTACGAACGTTAAAGGATATGTATCATTCAGATACTGTTGTTGTTGCTGCTGCCCTCCCACACTCTCCGGCCTTCGAGGAAACAATGTAGCAAGTTGTTGCTGTTGTTGTTGCTGTTGTTGTTGCTGTTGTTGTTGTGTGCTGCGACGGCTGAGGTCAGGATCATAGAATGTCGGTGGTGAAGTGCCGCCTGTATATGTATGTGTATGCTGCGTTTTCCCGCGGAATGAACAGTTGAGCACGAAACGGCGGTATGTTGGCAGACAGGCGCAGATGAGGTATGTGCCTGTCTCGGCTTGGGTGATGATCATGAGATTGATGGCGTTCCAGCTGTAATCTGTCATTGACACGTCTTGGTAGAACCATGCGAAGCGGAGGATTGACGTTGTGAGACCTCTGTCGTTATTAGCTGACAAATTTAAAGACATATCAGGAAGAGAGGAGGGTTGACATACAAACTTCCCACCAAAAACGTCACCGCCAACCCAATCTTCATCCGATTCTCCATATGCATCCGCAGTATAATCGTCATCGGAAGCACCAAGATAATCACATCACTGATAATATTCGGAAACGTGCCCCAAACATAAAATGCCTGTCTACTGGCACACGTACTGCGGACAAAATGATCGAAATTGGCGAAATGGGATCCGCAAATCAGGAATTCTGCAAGTGTATTTGCGATCGTCTGCAGGATCAGAAACGCCATCATCACGCGGACGAATTTGTTGATTGTAAGTGGAGAAGGGAAGACCCGGTTATAGAGCAGCAAGATGGCGAATTTGGGCACGTTGAAGAAGAAGTTGTATAGTATCTGGATTGCGAAGAGGTATCTCAGTCCGATGACTACTTTTTCGGGGTAGTTTGCGTTGAGATATTCTTGGTGGTAGCCAATCATGGCGCGTTGGACGTATCCTATCGTCACAACATTATCAGCTCTTTGCATAGAGACTGTGTTTGAGTGAGGTAAAGGACAAACCAATAGACGTCCCAGCAATCGCCAACTGCCCCGTGAGCGAAACCAGAATGACAACATCATCCCATCCCCATGCCTTGGGGTACTGCACTCGAGTCAGTAACCGGAGAGCAACGAAGAAGATCTGGATACCAGCAAAAACGCTGGTGAAGACAAGGAGTCTGTCTCCGATGTATGGAACATCCATATCGAGTTGGAAGGGAGATGACTCATTTGTTGAAATACCTATCCAAGAGATGTTGAATTGGATTGACTGTAAGTGTACCTAGGTAATGATGCAGATTGATAGAGCTTTGGTAATTGTGGCTTTTCTAACTTTCTCGATGTGGACCAAACTAATCGATAGCTAAAATGGATGTTGAAGATATCAAAGTTCATTCAAAAACCATTGCGGAATCTGACTCGGGCACAGATTTACCTCGACAATGGTAGTCTAGGTATGACCATATCTTTTGTAAATAGCATAAATATCAATGCCATAAAGGAGAAAGGAAAGAGGAGTGAAGAACGTGGATCCGATTAATGTCTACTAAGAACATGGATCAGACTATCATTCAGCTAAGAGTATAACTAAAGACTAGGTCTGTGTAAAGTATCTGTTTCGGTAGGTATGACAAGATTGTCAGCGAGGCTAAATGGCACTACCGTAGCCTGTACGAGTTGGACTTCAAGGGTTCAACATTGAATGGTTGGCATCAAGATTGTGGATAATGTCATTTGAGCAGATTGTTATAAGCTAGAGAGAGTAGTCATGGTGATCTTTGCGTATACGCCTACAGATATATCCTTGAGACTCTTCATAAATACTCTTCCATTATACAAACAGTCCTATTCGTCTATCACAGACACATCTACGGACTCAATGAAGCAGCTGAACAGCGGGGGCGGGGGCCATAACAACAAGCATAAAAGGCTCAAGCATACGCATACTCTGTACATACATCTGCACGTCTAACGCAAACCAACTAGGCCCCGTGTCTGTCTACAACATCAATCCAATCAATGGAGACTGTGCACGCCATTGGACAAACACGGAATATTCAGACCATGCCCTAACTCTCATCACCACAATAGTGGCATGACTTTTAGACCCCATGCCATGCACCTCAGCTCAAGTTTAAATGGCCAAATCCGTCCTGCAGAAGAAGAATTAATCATGTCCTAGTATTATTACAGGTGGATCGGCTCATCGTAACGGCTAATTTGACATGCGTGGAGTACCGGAGTTTCTACAAGGCCGGGATGGACCATCAGCCTAGGTAGGGAACGGCGCTTGCCTGTTCAGGAAGTATATACGTATCGAAGTAGTATAAAGAATTTCTACGATGTATTATCAATGCCTATCAGGGTTGCTCAAAGGAAATAAAATTGCTCGAGAATGAACACTAAAACTCGCCCCTTTCCTCTGCTCTCTCCGACGAAGACGACGTCACCTAGTCCCATTCACGACAAGTCACAACCATAATGATCCTGGCCCCTCAACACGGACTTGAGAACCGTCTGCGCTGAGATTGAGATAATTCATCCCGCCGTTGCACTGTGCTCAAACTAGCCTTTGCAGGTCAATCATCGAGCTGCTAATGTGACTGGTAAGTCTGAGGACTGCCAAAGCCCCGGAATCCACACCACAACGTCAAACATGAGGAATTCGTATCGAGCAGTCCAGCCCATTCTAGAAGATCGCTCGTCTATCTGAGTCGTTTCATGCCTCTTTTGCCCGTAGTACTACATACATACATACATGCACGCATCGAACGCCTGCATTAGACATGAAACATTGTCGGTTCCTTTTTCTACGTATATCAATAACGGTCTTGCCATCTTGCCACCTAGGCAGTAGGCGCGGAAAGACTGTTCTGGACTCCTCGCCTGATACAAAAAGCTCATCTAGCCGATAGCATCGTAATGCATGCTTCACATGGAGCAGGGACAGTTAGGTTTACCGAATTCGTTCCTTTCGAGGACTCTGAAGTACCCACTTATCCAATATAGCCATGACAGAAATCGAACTTTGTTGATATATGCAAACCGAGAAAAAAAAAGAAGTGGTATACTCGTACATCCAAAGCAAAGCAAAGTAAAATACGCACAGCCTCAAGAACATTCCCTTAATCTGTATCGAAACTTGTTCGAATCACTTGAACGAGCCCAAACAAAAGCTGAAAATCGCCTACTCCGGCACCCGACCAGGACGCATATCCGACCTCGTAGGCACAATAAGAGGATGCCACTGCGCAAGGAACGTAATCGCTATCAAACACAGAAAAACAATTAGCTCAACACGTCAAATGTAAAAAACACGAATGGATGGAGGAAGAACATACCCCACATAATATAACAAGCCGAAAAGGCGAGGATGAGACTACTTCTCCAGACCCTATACACATTACAACGCATGTCAGCATTTGTTGCCCCCGAAAACTCGACCAGCCGTATGATTTGTAGTGAGATATGGAAAAGGGGAGGGGGCGCGTACGTCTGATTATCCCCCTTTGGCGCAAAGAACCATGCGCAGAGACTCGCCAGAATCACGAATACGAGTCCGATTATGATACTTGCTCTGTTTTTTTCCGAGTTGTCAGACAATCTGTACCCCGAGCAAAAAATATTTAGGATTTGGAAGGTTTGAGTGAGCTCACCCGTTCGCCATGACGATGCTATGCCCTTTTTTCTATCCTTATGCGCGCGATTTGCGGAGTTGTCGAGTGACCGTAAAGAGGATGGAGTCGTCGTGGATAATCGATGAGCAATGAACTCCCGGATTTCCGTAGGGGTATGAATGTACTATCGACCGACTCGTATAGCAAATTATAACCTCGAGACCAGAAAATAAGCGCTGTAACCCAGTCCCTAACAGCTAGATCTCCAAATCGGGTGGTCGTCCAAAGGACGGCGTCACCAAAATCGAAAGAGTCTCGCGGATAATCGGATTAGCGGGGATGCACGACACGATGTCTCAAAGACCGTGTATAATCGACTCAAAATTTCTGCAATGTAGTCGGTCGTGTTGATAGCGTCTATGTTTCGTTATTCTGTCGAGTTGAAGGTAAGATTAGTGGTGACGTTTAGCTTGAGGTCCGCGAATTAAGGTAAGGCGGCTCGGGGCTTGGCGCCCGAGAATCAAGAGCTTCAGGCTGACAGGCGCGGATAAATCATGTGATTGATATTGATACTTGATCTGTTGTTTTTGCTTTTGCTTTTGCTTTTTCTTTCCTTTTTCTTTTTAAATGCTTGATGGAAGTAAGTGTAAACTTATGGCACTGTTCGGCTGGGGATTTAGGTCTACAGTAGCGATACTCTGAATTGTCGCTACGTATAAAAGAGAGAGTCTACCAAATCAATTTGAAAGATAAGAAAATAAAGAAAATACATAGAACAAAAATTCCTCATAGAAACGGCCGACGGTAATCCATACGGTCCGGGAATCACAGCTTTCAAAAGGTCGACAAATAACCAACTGACGGGGCAGTTTGAGCAAAACACAAGACTCAGGACAATGGCAGTTTAAGCGCCCTCACGGCTCTTACGGTAGTTGGCCTGGTGTCAAGTTAGTACGATAATCAGCGCTCAGAATGGTCGTGGGAGGGCTAGTACTTACCTCCTGCTCGACTTGCAGGCCATCGACTACGGGAGCCAATTCGGAGAGAATCTCATATGCTCGCTTATGGTACTCGAGCTGGGCAGCGATCAAATCCGCGAGGTTTCTCAATGGTTCGGGGGTATCAAGGACCTTCAGAATGAATAAGTTAGCTCAGTTTAACACGCCGGGGATAAAAAAGGAGAACTACATTCTTCATCACAGCGACAGCCTCCTCAGTCTGCCCCACAAACTCATCCTCGGCCTGCTCAATCTCAATCCTCGCATCCTCACTAATATTATCCAAATCCCCACCGGCAGCAGCCTTCTTCTTCGCCTTGATCGAATCAAGACTCAACCTCGAATTCTCCACATTACGACGAGCCTTGGTCGCAAAGGTCAGGTTAGTGTTCAACGTGGTATTCCACCCAGCCAAGAAACGAGACTGAATCTGAGCGTCCTGCGCCAAGCGGGCTTCGCCGACTTTCTCAAGAGCCAAGGCGTATTTTTCCAAGGCGGTTGAGAGCGGGTCGTCGGCCGGGGAGGTTTGGGCGATGAGCTGCGAGCCAGACAAGGAAGCGCGCGCGATGGCGTGGCTGAAGGTTTTGGGTTGGGGTTTGGCGGAGGGCGGTGCGGTCAAGGCAGCCTGCGCTTCGGCGGGGGAGGAAGCGTGGGAAAGGAGGTTGACCTTTTCGCTGATGGTGCGACCGAGGTCGTTGAAGGATTCGCGGATGTTGGGGGGGTAGTCATAAGCCTCGTTTGAGTATTGGGAGCTGTCAGTACGACCCCGTCAGTATTTTATCGATCGCTGATAATGGAAAAGCTCTTCGGGTTGATATTATACTTATACATACGTCACAGAAAGAAGCTTCTGGTGCACCTGCTTCAAAGCGTCGACACGCTTTTCGAGCTCGAGATAGTCGTCAGGAAGCTGGGTCTTTTCATCCGCCTGGCCCAGCTGCTCCTTGACGAACTGCTGAGTGCGCGCCGCAAAAGGCGTGAACTGCGCGCTATAAAGTCATCAGCAAACATCCAAAAAGTACGAGGTTGTGTCGTGTGCGCTCATCCAGATCTACCTGGCAACAAAACATGCCGGCGCGCTGATAAGGAGGGGCAAGACAACAAAGAGCTTACTTGAAGTTCTTTCCAAAGGCCTGGAGTTTATCCATCTTGATTAGTCAATGCAAGTATATCAAGTCAAAGTTTGCAAATTTCTTGAATAAGTGAAGAAGGATATGAAACAATGTTGTTGGCTCGTTGAGGTTGATGTTTGATGTAACTTAGGGGAGGTCTAGCCTTAGTAGCCTATCGACAGCTGAAACCTGGTTGCCTCAGGCAGTGCGAGCTTAGCCCAGCCCCACTTGCTACATTCCGCTCAACTCTAAACAGAAATAATAGCGCAAGGGATGCTAGGGATATCTTCACGAAAGATCTAAAGTCTATATATACATGGATTACAGCATACTGAAGAAGTGGATTTGACATCATGGCAATCATAAGCGGACAAGTGGAATCAACGACCATACACTCATACTCTTCATATCCCAGATCCGACAACATCAATCATTATATCATACCGAAAACTCGGACTAGACAGACAACGCCGTGAACAGTCATAACAAATATGGAAACAGTATGGACTCAACATCGAGATGACAACGTGATAGCAGCGTCACGTCAACGTCGCCATCATCGCACGTATAAGACGTGAATCAGGAGCTATTTCGACAAGTTAGCTAAGTTGTGATATGCGAAGAGAGGGTCTTACCCTTTCTATCCTTCTTCACTTCAATAATTTCATCCGTCTCACCATCGCTTCGGCGGATAACCTTGTCTTTGATGATATCCACGGAGCCAACATGTTCAGGACGACGTTCAATCTGGAGCATCCTCCTCTCGTCCTCGAGCATACGGATCTCTTCGCTGACTTCGAGTTCGCGACGAGGTCGCTCGACTAGAACGACCTGTCCGGAATCTTCCCCACGACGCTCGACGATAATCGGTTCCGAAGAACGTTGCGGCAAATTGACGGATACCGATCGGGGTCGAGACTCAATAATGTCTGGACGATCTAGATAACGGCCGACACGGACCCGCGAAGGGCTGCGGTAGCGGAGCGGAGACGGCGAACGTTCAACGATCAAGCGTTCTGTGCGTGCTGGAGAGTGTTCCACGATGAGGCGTTCCGTGCGTGCCGGAGATTGCTCTACGACATAGCGTTCAGCACGGATCGGCGAGGGCGACCGTTCAACAACTAGTCGCTCAGATCGCCTTGGGGAGGGTGAAGCAACAACAATCCGCTCGACCAGTTCTCGTTCGCGCACTGGCGGTGGTGATGGCGATCGATACTTTCGGTAGACCACTACACAATTAGCATGTATTTCAAACAAGGACGGAATCGATGCTCACCTTCAGAACGGCGTTTGAAATCCTTGCTGAGGCTCACGATCTCGTCAATCAGCTCTTTAGACAGAGCCTTTTGAATGATGATGACTTTCTCCTACGAACAATCAGTATACCGACCCAGATCATGGACAGTAGAGACCAACCTCTTCGATATATGGATAACCAAGCGCTTGCACCGCGCGACGATCCACCAAACGCTTCGGCATCTTCGTCTTACCCTTTCTCGGGTACGGCTTCTCCTTCTCGATAATCCTTTCCTTGACAATCTCCTCTCTCACCGGACGGAAATGCCGAAACTCCTCGTCACCGTACTCGTCGGGCTCTGCAATATCAATCTCTTCGTACAGCTCGTCACGCTCCACAAACCTCGGCGGTGACGATCGCCTATGTGGGCGTCTGATCGGAGGTGGAGGCGCCCTCTCAACCCTTCGAGCAGGTATTCTATCAAACGTGTCAAGTGAAGACTGCCTCCTCACCAACCTCGGCGGACGAAACGGCTGCGGTGACGGCTCCCGACGATGATGCACCAAGGGTCCCGAACCACGTGTAGCATAGTAATCATCTTCTTCCACAAACCGCTCTCTACGACGGCCTGGCGGTCCGTATCGTTCCTCCTCGACGAAGCGACGTTCAAAACGGTCGTCGAATCGATCACTGCCCCGCCGGCGACGGTCTGATCTTTCGAATTCGGGCGGTGGAGGAGGAGGTGGTGCTCGCGATCGGGAGCGTGAGCGGTCTCGTTCTCGTTCTCGTTCTCTAAAAGGAGGCGGCGGCGGCGCGGGACCACGGTAGATGCGCTCGTCGCGTTCACGTGTGAAGCGTTCTGTGTCCCATCGTCCACCGCCGCTGTCGAGGCTCTCTGTTGCGGAGCGGATTTCGTCGTAGGTTGGCATGTTGATGATGCCTCAAGTACGTACAAACAGGTGAGATGATGTTTGCTCGTAGGTATTTATTTAAAGGTAAAAAAAAGTAAACAAAACGTCAGTCGAACCACGGGCGTGATTAGTTGTAACCGTGGATGACCGGCTCCGCCGACTGATGAAGAGCCTCAGGCCGGATGAGGGGCGATGACGACTGGGTCAGCCTCGTCAGATCACCAGGTCGTCAGACACAATGGTCTGATGTATCAAAGAGTGAAAGGGTAAGCTAACAAAGAAGCCACCTGTCTGGTTACTTTGTTCAGCTCTAAATCTTCAGATGTATGAAAGCAAATCAAAAACTGCTCAGGAGGACGCAGTTGGGCAGATGCTTGACAATCAGTCACACTAGTCAAGTGACGATGACGCCGGACACGAGCGCTAATCCAAACGAGACTAGCTTATCTCCTAGGGTCAGGGTTGGTATATCAAAGTCACCTTCTACAACTTCTACTTCTGTATACCTGATCTACTGTGGAATCTTGACCACCACCTTGCCCGTAATAGCATCATCTATAAACCCGTTGATCAGGTCGGCCGTATCCTCAAACTCATAAACCTTGACCACAGGCTCAATCCGTCCGTCCAGAGCATACTGCAACAACTCACTCATCTGCTCCTCACTGCCCACAGAGGATCCAATAATTGATATTCCTACGCCCATTAGCCAAAACATACTCACTCATCTTCCAGGACGAAGGATAGACTCACCCCTAGCAGCACACATAGTTGCCGAAATAGGCAACTCAACCTCATTCCTCGGCAATCCCACACAAACAATCGTCCCCATATTCCTCACCACATTCGGCGCCATCTCAAACGCCTCTTTCGTCCCCGGCACAACAATAGTAGCATGCGCGCCTTCCCCTCCCGTCAACTCACGCACTCTGGCGGACACATCCATCTCAGGAGTAGTCTTGAAATCAATAAAAGCCTCCGCGCCGCATTCCAAACTGAGCCGTCGTTTCTCCTCCCCTGAATCAATCGCAATAACGCGATAACCTTTGATCCTCGAGGCGATTTGGACACCTATATGCCCCAACCCACCCCCCGAGCCGGAAATAACCACCCAAAACCCTCCTTCTTCCTCATCCTTTGGCGCATCACGTAGAAAAACGCTAGAATCAAGCCTATCTATAGCCCCAACCATGGTCAACCCCGCACACAACAACGGCGCCGCAACCTCTTCCCTCAATCCAGCCGGAATCCTCGTCAAAAACCGCGCATCAGCGACAACGAACTGCTGCAATGTCCCCGGCACATGCCGACTCGTATTCCGTTGCTGCGCGCAATAATGATACAAACCCCTTTTACAGACAGAGCAGTGCTGGCCGCATGCACTATACAGCCATTTCACACCTACCCTCTCACCCACAGAAGCCAATGCAGAGGAGGAAAAGTGGGTTTTGATGATAGTGCCGATTCCTTCATGTCCGATTATGGGGTTGTAAGTGGCCCAGTTTTGGACTGCGCGGACTTCGGAGTGACTTCAACCTCCCCCCCAAACCGCCCTTAGTTAGTTTCGTACAACATACCGTTAGAAGAAAAGGAAGAGAAGGAAGGAGGGGGAGCGTACCAAAGTCCCGTACAGCTTAACTTGATCAAAACCTCGTTAGGCCCCGGTTCGGGCACGGGGATGTCATCGCGAATCGAGATGCTAAATGATTCGCCTGGAGAGAGGACTTGGGCTGCTTTTTGGGTTTGGGGGATTATCATTTCTTTTAGTTAGTCCGGTGTTTAAAAAAAAAAATAGAAGGATTATCTTCGATCATTGCAGTTGTTCATTTGACTATAGTAACGCTGAGTCTCCATCGTTGTAGGATATCTCAATCCATGAGGAGAGGAGGGGTGTAGGGAACTGGATGTCCCGATATCCTTTGCCGTTGTTCATGGATAGCCGAGATTGATACAGCGACCAAGCAAACATGGAACGAAACCCCGCATACTTCGAAGTTGTAAATGCTGATTATGATATTCAGATGAGTATGTAACTAATCCGAATTGCATCCTTGGAACAGATAGGTTCCTGGCTACTTTGAGACTGTGCGTATCTAGTCCTCGTCAAGCAAGACTACACCTCATCCTTGAAACGGGGGTATAGGGGTATCACATATTCATTCAATAACATAACTAATCTACAACAAAGCCATAACTCTCACATATCAATCAACTAATAAATCCCAAAAACCCCCAAAACCAACTTCTCCACCACCCACCGCACCAACTGACCCGCGACCGCAAGCACAACAGCCCTCAAATACCCACAATCCAGCAAAATATACAGCGCCTCAATATTATTCAGTAGCACCAAATGTGTCGATGCCGTTCCCAGCGACAAAAAAGACATTAACGATGGGAAATTGAATGCAGATGTGAGCGTCGCTAGAAACGCGAATGGGTTGCCGAAGAGACTAAAGAATGACGCTGAGCTGGCTGTTGTGCCCGTCGTGGTGATGACAGCAGCAGTCTGCGCCAATACGGCCGACGCACTGGGCACCGACACAGCCGACGTCGCAGTCGCAGTCGCGAAGGTCTTGTGCAACATCGTAACAGCGGGGCTATCAGCCATCGAACTCCCTCCGTCCGGGACAGGGACTTCTTTCGAGCCCCAAATCACCATGAGTATGGGAAATAGTTTCGGACAACTACTCACAAACAACGCCGTACTCACGGCGTTTGCGCTGGGTGGTGATGGCGGCGGTAAAGGCTGGAATTGAGCGGGTGAAGTCGATACGCGACGTAACTGTGTTTGTAGCCCTTGCTGTCCTTGTTGTGCGGGTGGTGGTGATGAAGGGTCGGGAGGCCAGTACGATGCCCCATAGCTACTTGTAGATGCGCTTCCGGTGCTGTACGCTGCTGCTGACGTTGGTGCTGATGCCGATGGATGCAAGCCCTGCATATCCAGACTTGACGGCGAGCGACTCACGCTCGCCGACGCCGAAATAAAACTCGTCGCAACTGTAGGCGTCGACGGCGTCTCATTTGTATCTGCGCCAGCGGCAAGTGACGAGGCTTGTTGCGACCGTTTCGAAATTATCGAAGCCCCCAGACGAACGACCAAATGATGCGCCAGTGTCGCCGAGGCATTGAGTGTAAGGAAGAACATGTATTGCACGATAATCGGAGCTGTGGATAACGGGGTCGATGCGAGGGTCGACGATTTCTCGATTCGGGCCCATGTCAGATACACATCGAACAGAAGCAAAAGTACACCGAGACGAATAATCGAGCGCTGCGAAAATCCTCATTAGTACATTCCACTCCCTTTAGAAAGATTGGTTTACTCACATCAAAAGCCTTATCATCCCTCCCCAACCGATTAAACAATAAATGCCGATAAACCTATCCCCTCAGTCAACACCCACTCCCCCCATTCACCCCCAGAATCTCTGTGTGTGGTGTCCTACCTGAGGCTTTATAAGCACCAAATCAATAAACAAAACCACATTGTCATGCTCAACATATTTATCCGCAAACCGCTTGCAGCGCGGACATTGCGTCAGACGCACCCCTTTGCCGAGCGCGCGATCATCGGCTTTGCTGTAGGAGGTGTATAGGTGAGAAACCGGGTAGGAGCATTCGATACATATAGGCATTGTCGTCAAGACATGTTCGTAAGTGTATTCAGCGCAATTATGACACTAGAATAGAAAGTTGAAAGTTGAAAGTGACAGAATGCTTGCTGCGGGTAAGACCTGGGCTAAGATGGGAATGGTTAGTGCTGTCTAGGTCTATTGGCCAATCGACGGCCATTTCAGAAGTGTATATGTTCTGTATGCGAATGCTTCATAGTATATACATATTTATAAATTATACATGTGGTATCATATTTCATTATAGCAGTCAAGATAAGCTATGATGGACCAAGATTAAGCCCGTCAAGATCACTCTCCAACTCCAACAGTCCCATTGCATAGTGTCCCCGTAGCCTTTTTTCCACCTTGACAAAACGTCTCTCATAGTTTGAATCCGGTGCGAGCTGTTCATCGCCCTTTACGCCACGACGGTTGTATACAGATTTTTCCTATATATCCATCAGTATCACCCGAAAAAAATCGACGAGTAACTTACCGTCTCGGAAAACTCTGGTCCTCGGACGTATGGAGGCCCACGTCCTAGTGCTGCCATGCGACTCCATGCAGCTTCGCACCCAGCTGCAATCGCCTCGGCAGTCTGCCATCCCGTCACACGAGCAGTACCTCGAAGAGTCGACACAGTCCAGTCTCGCTGTGTCGCATCGGTATATTGAATACCCGCGACAAACAAAGTCATAGTGGCCTGTATCCATGCGCCACCCAGATTTGGGTTCAAGTTGCCAACCTCCTGGACGTATAGTTGCGGATAATACACACCTGCAGCTATTCTTCCAATAGTCTGAGCAAAGCGAGCTGTCGTGGAAGCTGCGGTGGACGCAGCCACCATTGTGGCTGGGGGCATACTAGGATGCAGGCGATTGAGTATTATCCTACCAACATAGTAATATGCCCAGAGCACAGCAATGCTATGAGATCGGAATTGTATCGCTGGGCCAAACGGCGAACTGACTGGTGTCGTAGTATCGGGTGGCAACGGCGCAAAGCCTTCTCCTAGTTGACTTTCGTAGTACTCGTAAGCAGCGAGTATACGTTCCCATTCGGCCTCCGCTTCTTCCAGTGTTGTGTCTTCATCGTCATCCACGAAGCCTGAATACGGCGGGGATTCGCCCATTGTAGTGAACGCAGCGGGTGCTGGGACGGGACCTCCTGTAGGCGCCATGCCATACATAGGTTTTGGTGTAGAGCTTCGGCTCTGCGGTGGCTATACCCGTTAGCGGATCGCCTTATGCAATAGTTGAAATAGTACATACCGGATTATTACCACCAGGCGGAGGTCCCATCCCAGAGGGTCGTCCTGCGGGTCCTCCAGGTCCTCCTCTTCCTGGAGGTTTGGGTGCAAATCGACCGACAAACTTGAAGAAACCAGGATGTGGACGCCAATCACCCCCAGTAGCCTCAAGACTTTGGAGTTTTCTCTTGCGATCTCGATATCCGAAATCCATCATACGAGCCATAAGAAGGACAAGATGGTCCCAACTGCCATATATTGCGTCTGCTTTGCCGAGCCCCGCGCGAGGAGGAACTGCGTCCCAGCGTTCGATAGGGGTACTAATTTGATTAGTGAAAGCGCGATTTCTAAGACTAAAAGGACATACAGTAATCTATTACCACTGAGCATACTCTGATACATATCCTGTTTCGCATACCACCAATACAAATCGCATTGTAGTCGAAAGTTTTCAATATCCTTCCGAGAAAAGTGCCTCCTTTTGACTTTTGTATAGACGTCCACACGCCCGATTTGATCATAATCAACAGGCCTTCCGGTAAGTCGGGACACAATGTTGGCATCTACTTGCGACTCTTTCTCCGCAAATGGGTCGTCTTCAGCGTAGCCATACGATGAAAAAGGATCGTACGATCCGGCCCAGCCAGGTTTCTGCGACCTGATAGTCCGACGATAGGCCCTCAGATCTCGTGTAATGCCTGCAAAGTCGATTTCTTTCAGAAGCTGTGCGGCACCTGCGACATGTCTATCCCACTTCGTATGATCCGCTGCAGTGACTTCATAAAAAGCAAGAAGTAGCGTGGCAGCAAGAGTAGCTACTTGTTTTCGACGCACAGGGAGACCGACATCCTTGGAAACCTTTCTCAGTGCATATTCATAATGCTTGAAGGTTATCGTAAAATGACTCTGTTGTAATTTGGCAATGTGAAGACTGCTAATGGCCAGAATTGACTGTAACAGCGCCGGATGCTCGAGCGATTTCAGAGGCATGATATAGCTCCATAGCCCTTGCTGTGCTGCAGGCACTGGTCCGCCAAAGAAGGGCGTCGGACTCGCGTTGTGTCGCTCCATGATCGAGATAGCAGGGGCCGTTGCGTGTATAAAATGTACCCAAATTCGTGCGGTCTTGGGATTATTCAGTGGCGATGAACCCATGGAAGGTCGATAAGTCGCAAGGATGTTTGGCTCGTTAAGATACGTATTATACGATCGCATGACATCCTGATGTGCCGAAGCCATGATGAGATTCATCTGATTATAGCCCTCCTCTTCAGTAACGTCCTGTTGTTCGTCGTCGGAATCGACGTCATAATAATCATCCTCCAAGTCTTCAGGGGCATAGATCGTCGGTATCAGGGCTGCTCGGTTCCAAGTACAGCGACCAGTCATCAGCCACATACATCGCCAGGTCACTCGACACAAAATTGTTCAAACAGGTCTTACCTTCCTGTTCGGCATCCCACGCGTAGTAGACCTGAGCCTGTTGGAAGGTATCGTCTGTGTAGAACCCGATCGTTTCTGCCATGCTCTGCACGGCTGGATCGTGGACTATTACTGGATGGGTGTCCGGATTGTGGTAAGACGATGGTATGGCTTCTGCCATCGTCTGGGGGTGAAAGGCAGCATTATGACTGCCTTGAAAGGTGGTGGTGGTCTCGGGCAGTGTTAAATAATTAAGCTGATCTGCAGACGACCATGTGTGGACATGGCTGGCAAAGTCGTCCAGGATAGTTTGAGGAGCGATAATCGGCTCTGCCTGTGACGGCGTTTGAAGAGGGATCGTAGAATAGTGCACGGGTTGTTGTAGTTGTTGTAGCTGTTGCTGCTGCTGCTGAATAGACTGAGTGGCATAATCAGGGGGGAGTGCGGGCGGCACATAAGGGAGGCGAGGTGCAAGCAAGCGCTGTTGGCGATTGGCGATAGGCTGTCCTTGTTGTTGTTGAAGTTGTTGAAGTTGCTGTAGTTGTTGCAGCTGTTGGAGTTGTAGTTGTTGAGGAAAGTGCGTCACGGGAGCCTGCAAATTGACAGGAACTGTCGGGTCATAACCCGCGCCGTACGGACCCAACGCATTTTTGAAGACGACTCTCTGCGTATACCCCTCGCAGTCTCGCTTTGCCTTGATGCAATTATTGCATCGCGGCTTCTCCTCTCCGCACTTGATGCGTCGTTTTCTGCAAGCTGAGAAGAGTCAGTCAGAAAATTCTTCTATTTTTCATCAAAGACGGGAGGATATCATACTCAAACATCCTGTTTTGGTCCTCCTTTTGCGATCCCGAGCGGGGGCAGCTGCGTTGGCTGTCGCTTCGGATTGCCCTTCTGGCGGTGTTTGCTTCACAGACTCAGACCCTCCAGAGCTCTCTTTTCGTTCCGCAGGTTTGTCCCCGCCAAGACGTGTGCGATCCTGCTTGTCCATCCGGCAGATGGTTCTGTGATTTAAGTGTGGTGTAAAGACTGAATACCTAGGTTGACTATGAGGGGAGGATAGGAACAAAATTTCCAAAACTCCCTATGGCGCTTGATTTATGCTTGTCATATATACTTACTTGACTTGGTCCGGAACAACAACTAGTGGAGGCATAATATTGCCCTACAATCGATTGGGACGACTAGTTTTCACAAGAGCCTCCACCTGGTTGGAAGCAAATTGACTTTGAGACTTCTCTCGCGCAGCCACTCGGAAATCGAAAACTGGGGACAACGCAGGTGGAGGTGTCAGTCAATTGACAGTCAACGGTGAAGACCTCCCACATACGCACGTATGCATCGATTCCGCTCTACCATTAAACGGGGCATGCAATTCCTCGATCTAATCATATAAACTACTGCCCAATTTAGCAAAATCATGGCCGGTGCATCGGCTAGCGTACTGTCCCTCCCCGGTCCTATCAGTCTAAAGAGGAAAGACATGGTTTGTCTTGTGTGATGTATCAGAGCTGAAGAAGCAATTCGTGCAGCAATGAGATCTCCTTGGATAACCGCCCTTGCCATGCAGATGCCAAAAGCAAGCAGGACATGGTCACTCGCCCGACTGTACAGATTGATTCCAGGGTTGTGGGGAGGTATAACATGCATGCTGGTATGGCTGACACCACCCATGGTCTCAGTGGCCAGTGACCTCCGCGCAAGGCGTATTCATTTTCAGCCTCATGTTTCTTTTGTTCAGTCTACATAGTATGTACTAAGTCTAAGAGACTAAAAATGCGCGGAGACAACATCTGAGCATGCTCGAGCCGGGGTGGGACACTCCTCGCGGTTTGAGTGGTGGTTCAAGCGGGATCAAGTCGGTAAGGTTCAAGGAAGATCCCAATTACGGAATCTCCCGATCTCTCACAACTCACAAGTCGTACGGTTTGTATGGCAAGAACTTAGAAGTAGGCCAACTGTCGCAAGGCAGACTTCGATCCATGGATGATGGATCATGGCAGAAGCTCGAGTCTGCTAGCGCAGTTGGGAGAAACGAAACAGCCCCACGTCAACACAGACTAGCATGGCCACGGGCTTAGCCGCTTTGGGACTCATACTGCGAGATAGGCTCATTTTAGCGTGGGCCAGCGTCCCTGTTAGCGCCCCGCCCCGCTAAACCGACTAAACCGACTAAACCGACTAAACCGACTAAACCGACTAAACCGACTAAACCGACTAAACCGACTAAACCGACTAAATCGATGCTCTGTACTATGTCGGCCCAATCCAGGCCTAGTAAAGCTTGTACTGGGCTGGTCCTCAAATCATGTCTGTCCACGACTTCATGTTCAGCTCGACTGCGACTGAATTCACTGGAAGTACGTCCTCCATACTGTTACGTATTGCCAATTGCTAAGCCATAGAGGCGTTAACGAGCCACAACCAGCAGTGGGGTACGGGGAAAGTTACCCGATTAGGATTAAACACTTCAATTGGGATTCTCCGATTCATCATCCCAGCACCCTAGCACGAACCATCATCCGGTGGCTTTCGATTTCTGATTAGTGATAAGAACACTAATCATTTTAATAACTAGTACTTCGGCTTAACTAGGTATAGATACGTGCGGCCGCAGCGTCATGCATGGCTTGGCGTTTTCGAGCTGGTAGTACGAATTTGGATATCGATTCGGAGGAATCGTTTGATCCTTCCCGCATTTGACCGTGAGATCTCAGACCCATGACCGTCATGACACAAGGTGTGGCCAGATTTGCTACGGAAAACGTACTTAGTGACTTAGTCTCCATGTGGCCAGACCCCATCCATCCGGCTCCTCGTCGAATCATGGATTTCCGTCTCCTGCCGATCGCTGATATGTCCGTCCTTACGAACGATCTAGCAGTACTATGTAAGTGACTAAACGTAGCACTCAATTAACTACGGATACTTGCTAAGACATGGATTAGATCTCGGGTATCTTCTTATAAGTCTGAAGAAATTTCCAAGCTAGTCTCGTACGTACAATGGGTACATCCGATTGTACATACGAGGGCACGATACCTCATCTGGAATGAATAATGGAAGTAGTCATCCGGGGAGATATGCCCAGGAGGAAGAAGCCTAGGCCTGCTCAACCAGATGCATGACAGTCACTCACAACCTTAACTGAATGTAGTACGTAATGTACAGTTGGGCAGGTTTCAAACCCAAAAAAAGGAACTTGCGTTCCTTTCCGAAAAGGGAGTCAAATTCAACCCTCGAACGACGGCAGTCGACAATCATCGACGACTCCATTGTACTACAGTACAGACTTTCCGGAGTAGACCGATTTTACCCCTTTTCTTTCTTGTTCCAGCCAACATGCAAGTTCTTTGGTTGAAAGCTTGAAAGCTTGTGCACAAGCCTCTCTCAGCCTCGTATAAACCCAAGTCCCGAGGAGAGTCCGAGAGAACCCTCACACCTACAGGGTACGGGTAACGGGGAGTACAGAGAAAAGAGAAAAAAGCAAAATAAGAACAGAGCTTGTTGAACAGGGGTAAATAATAAATACGTACTAAATATACATACCGAAAAAAAAAAAAAGCAAAACTTAAAGGAAAACTCAAAGCATAACCGTTAAAGGTGGGTGCGGCTGTGGAAAAAGGAAAATTAATGTCACCGGCGACTCATTTGGGTTGTTTCCATTCATGGATTGTCGGTAGGGATGAAGATTGAGGTCATTCCCTGAATGTAGAATTCCGAAAGATGGAGTTTCAAGGGTCATGAGACTCGACGGGAGAGGATGGCTAGCTGACTTGGCCAGGGCCTGAATATCTCAAGAAATAATTCAGGGATTGGGCGATAATGGCAGCGATGAGATGAAGCCGAAGGACTGTTCTAGATTATCGATCTACTTACTTCATGTCTCCAGCGACAAGAAAAAAGGCAACTTTGTTTCAATATTCTAAGATGACGGCCAAAAAAGTAAAAAGTAACAGATAAAATAAGGTCCTATTGGGAATCGAACCCAAATTTGCGACATCAAAAATCACCGTGCTAACCGTTACACTATAGAACCGATCATTGGAACATTACGGCTAAATTTGCAATAAAATGTAATCTTTAGGTGCTGGACTACCAAAAATCGTGGTTCTGGGACCCCCGCTTAGGCGTCGCTTTACTTAACTTGGAGGTTCCTGCTCGCCGCTTTAGCAGTGTCTTCAAGGTGCCTGACTTGCCAACTTTAGTATATGACTAGGGTCCAGCTTTGGCTTCCTATGCGTGTTCCGTGCTTTTTGTAGTTGTAAATAGGACTATTACCCTTAATTTTCTCTTATGTCTCAGTGTTCCACGCCATGATTGATTTTAATAGACATCAGCTTGTATCTTGTGATCTTTTTTTTTCTTTACATATTGTATAATGTATAGGTCTCTGGTAGCCTAAAACTCTTGCTACATTAACCAACGAACAGAAAACGCTGACTTGTCCAAGCTGCCCAACGAACCTTAGTGGCAGTGTACTAAACCCAGTGCTTTACCTACGCCCTACAAGCTGTAAATCCTCATCGCAGAGGCTTAGCCAAAACTCAAACCCAAGCTTAAAGGAATGGTAGAAAACCACCCAGTTTCTTTATCGAATGCTGTAAGCAGTACGCTGCAGCAGGGCTAACTCCTCCTAATGATGTGGATAATACTGAGGTATTGAAGAAGTCTGTTTAAGGGAAGTGGGATAGGTATTATAATCTCTTTTTTATAGAGTTGCTCTAGCTGGGTCTAACAAATATGGCCAGGTTCTGTCTTGATGAGTTGTAAGACTGGAGGATCCTGAAGTAGTGATGTAGAACTTAGGATTGGCTGAGATTAAGATATTCTTTAACTGTGATTCTCTGCAAGCCTGAGCGGGGTCTTGAAGAGTGAGATTAAAGAATCGTATAGCTTGCACGCCGAGAATCCGTAGCACTAGTCAATGTTTGAGAAAGTTTCCACTGATTGAACTGTGTCATTAGCGCGGAGACAGTATATAGACGTAACAGAGTTAAAGCACTTCAGTGACATGGATGTAAGAAGTGCAAGGTATAAAACGGGGAAGAAGAAAGATGCTGGATAGAGTTGGGGGCAGATTGTAGGATTGGAGGCAATTGCATAAATATATATATGGAGGGGAACCCCTCGCGAAAGCCAAGATACGCCTGAGCGAGCTAAATTTTAGTTTTTATATAGAGTTAGTCACATTCAAGAGGTAATTGTATAAGTGCAACCAATTAATACGCTGACTAGGTATGTAACTATGGCCGTGAGGCTTAGACTTTGCCTACACATGCATGTTTGGGGTCCCCGCGGTCAGCCTCATGATCTTCATATTGACATAAAGTTGAATCTCCCTTTGTCTGTGGGACGTACGTCGTTGCCTGATTAAAAAATGTGTGGCAGCCTCGTGATGTTCCATCCATGGATGAGGATAAATATATTTTGTCTTGCCCGCCCGCGCAATGTTGAGTCTGCGACTACTGTTGTCATATAATCACCGTCCTGATGGATTTCCGCTTGATTACTGTTGTGGGGGGCTTACTGAGTGTAATAGCCGTCTCACAAAGCCCATCAGATGGCGTACTTTTTAAGCCCTCACGCAAGGGCCCGACGCTCGACACTTTCGGGAACGCAAGTATCTCTCTTTCGCGCCTCTTCTCTACACAAGACCACCTAGGTAGCCTCTTCGCACGACAGGAGCAGACTTGCGAATATCCAGTTCCCTGTGATGGCGATCAGTGGTGCTGTCCGGCTGGCTCCAACTGCGTAAGTACATATGATATGACACCCGATAGGAAATAGCTCACGGTAGCATAGTGCGAGACTATCCTAGACTGCTGCCCTGATGGCTCTGAATGCCGAGCAGATCATATGTGCTGTCCGGACACCGCCGAGACGTGTGGTGGTCAGTTCTGCGCTGAAGCTGGGTCTGTATGTTGCAGTGATTATGTTTGTCCCGCGGGCACAACATGTAATGAGCTGGGAGGGCAGAATTGCTGCAAGGACGGTGAGATAAGTTGTGAAGATACTTGTAAGTTTTTCTGGAATCTTCATCCGTGGCGGAGCTAATCTTACAGGTTGCCCCGAGGGCTCAGAATGTGCGGCGGAAGCTGGGTATTGCCAATGGGTCACATCGAGTACGACAACATCTACACGGACATCTACACGGACATCTACATCGACCCAAGCTTCTACAACTTCTGTTGCAACCACGACTTCTGCTGCAACATTGACATCTACACAGACATCTACATTAACTGCTTCTACCGCCACATCGACGGCTGCCGACGAATGCGTGCCTGGCACTGAGCGGAGATCTCTGGTTGAAAGAGGCAGATTTCCAAATTACTGCACAAGGGTGTGCAATGTTGCTGACAAAAAGGAGTATCCTGTATGGGAGATAACCCCCAAGGCCGGCGTGACTGATGAGCTGGTCCGCAGCATGTGCGAAGGTAAGTATATCTCAAACGCAGCCAGTACAAAGCTCATTAAGGAACTCAGGTATCAACGCACGGGTTTCAGCTGGTACAATACAGAGCGGACTCGCTGATGGCGAGGACATTCTGAGCTATAATGGACCAGGAGTAAGAAATGAAGCTGACTGCAAAAACTTTTGTGCCGGTAAGTTTTTACCGAGCCATCCGCTATTGGAATATGAAAAATAACACTCGTAGCCCAAAACACGGCGGCTGGCAACACCTATCCTTCTAGAGATTACCTTGAATGTGACGAATATCCACCAGGTATGTGATACCAACACCAGTCACTCCATTATCCCCACATAAAACAATACTGACAAAGTTGTAAAAGCTGTGTTCAACCCATTAGGAGGAGCCCAAACACGTGTCTGCATTCCTTCGGCACAAAACTCCAGACTCCAAGGCCCGATGCTAAGTCGTCTCCTGGCCAACTGCGGCATTGATACTCAGGGGCAAAAAATGATGGTGAGAATAGTGGGAGGCTGTTCGCAGTACGCCAAACGCAGCGAAGATCCTACTCTCCTCTCAGCACGAGACACGACCATCCAACTCTCGAATACAAATTCGACACTTATGGATCCATACGGGGATGGCAGCCTGACTTATGTTGGACTCGCCCTTGGAGAGAGAGCTGCTGGGCATTACGATCTCAGCGTTAATTTCAGTGGGACTATTGATAATTTGACAGTTCTAAACGCATTTGGAGAGGAGTATGCTAGGTGAGTATACCCATTGTTTCTGGTACCTATTGTGCGTACGCTGATGAGGGCAGAAACGATACTCCGAGTGGCCAGGTAGCTTTGTCATTTGATGTTACCGATGACTCGTATTTGCCACTGGCATTGATAGCTTGGACCGAGAACGAGGTTAATGTGACTTTTACTGGAACTGGTGACTTGACCCCGTCGCCGTCGTCTTCATCGTCCTCATCGTCACCTAGCGTTGCGATTTCCACCTCGGTAGCCACCAATCATTTTGGAAGAGGGTTGGTGAAACTATTGGTGATATGTTTGAGTTCTTCACTTATGATTGTTATTTGATTGTAATTTCCCTACGGTTTAAGAGCTTTGATAGGAGCTAATGGGTTGGAAAGGTCCAAGAAGGACTGGATTCGTAATTTGCTTAATGAAATCTTTCTATGGAACTATGTACCGGTGTTGGGAATTGTAGTAGTGTTGGGGCATCAACGAATCGGCATACAGACATCTCAGAAAAGAAACAAATAACATTGGCGAAAATACGCCTCCGCAGCTTCTGATGGTATTAAGTCCTGTGCCCCATATTGATAGATACATGTATAGTTTGGACCTGCCACGGAGCAAGAGCACATGGAATTATTGGGAGTGTGATACTACACATTCTGGACTAATACATCCAGTTTATGTCTTGAAGAACATAGCCCACCGAGTTCTGTGGCTAAGGCAATACTTGCATACACCAGGAAGAGAATCCACCCTCAAATTCAAACTCTATTATCTCCCACTTCTTTAACAGCTTGCCTGCCCATTCTTTGATTGTTATCGTCTGCTTACTACCATAATGCTTTGAAGAACCATCGGACCCTCAGGCGCACATTCATTAGGCTGGAGCTGCGGACCAGTATAAAATAATTCATGACAATCATACTATTGTTTCTTACTTGATCCTAGTATTCGTACAGCATCTAGTTCTCATAGTAATCGGCTCAGCAAGTGTTCTGTAGCCCATACCCACATTCGAACTATCGTTCAACCCCTATCGTTACAGAATCATGCACCCAAACCCAGCGGATTGGAAATCAAAACCCCAAACCCACCCCATTACCGTATCTATCTTAAAGGTTTTATAGCTGTGGGATAAAGGATCTATAATAATAGAATCTAAAGTGAAGGCTAATTATAGGTTGTTGGACGAGGCTTAAAGTTCACTTATAAGAAATATAATAACACTGATCAAGCTCTGGCCTCTTGGCGATGTCTTCACCAAGGAAATACCCAGAGAAAGAGAGAGAGGGTTTGTTCTATCAAGTTTTACGACTTGGCAAATCGCTTTGACAAGGACTTTGCTAGCGGAGGATCTTCTTACGGATTTTGTAGGTCATGCTCTCATGCTCTGGAGCAAATCCTTGGAAGTCCCCGCGCAGCAGACATGAATACGGGCTGCATGGATGCTGTTCGAAGGGTTGGCGGTAGACTGAACCTGAATGCAACTGGAGATACGGAAACCAGCTACTAATCCTGAATACATCTCAGTATGAAATGTAAATTTGGTTGGTTCCTTCGTCTGAACTGCTAAGTATGAGACTATATTTCGTCTGAACTTTCAAATGTAAATAATCTGATTGGTTCTTTCATACTATTTCAGATGACAACTTCAGACAATTTGGTGGCGTTTTCAACCGAACACCATGTAAATCGGGTTTCTTAGTCTACTGGTTAGGAAATTCGGTTTTGACATGTATCTTCGACGCAGAAGCTGCCGTTTTCTGACATCCTCATCCTTTGAAGGACCTAGGTTCTGTGTTTTTGCTGCCCGCCACTACGTTTCTTTTTTTGCCAATACATATCTTTTGATTGAGGAATCAATCTGGTCTCTTAATCCACCTTTTCCCCCAACGAACAGGGGAGCTCTCCTGAAGTATATTCTCTTTGGACAAACTCCCTATCCGTTCTCGCAATACGAACTACACACCACGTGACTCTCATTGCTAGCTATACCATTCCATACTAGATCATCTCGTATGCGCGCTGCTTTCTGGTCTAGTTGGTAGCACCAACACATTGTGCATATCGTCCCGACACGACATTTACGTTGTTGGGGCGCTTCTGGCCGCGGAAATTTTATCAATGACCCAGACGATATTCAGAGCACGGTTGACCCAGAAAACCAATCCAGGAACAGCTGACCTCTTGACAAATACAGGTTTTCCCTTCCAAATAAAGGTGATACATCTACGGATGGAAATTCATGTATTTCAGCCAACCTCGGAATTAACATTTGAAATGGACAACAAAGGCAAGCTGATGAGAAGAATCTTCAAGAAGTCAGTACTGTTTTCGATATATTTTCCATCGTCCCAGCAGCAGACTTTTGCTTACCACAAAAATTGATTCAATAACACCTAATGCCCACCAACATAATGTCATGAAGTTAGATAAAACATGGCTCTGGATAGCAAAAAGAAAAGCCTCTCGGGTTTTATCCAGGTTATTTGAATAGCGCTGCCCATCAGGGGTAAAGCCCTAATAAATGGCCACTGTCAAGGATCCTGACCGCCTAAGCCATTAGAGCAGTATCATTGGTTCGATAAAGATGGGGAACTTCCACGATTCTGCCGGCGGTGACAGAAAAAACTTCCCGTCTTGACCGTCACTTCATTCGACGAACTGAACAATCGCATTGATAGTGTAAATATCTCTGATATATACACACAGACCAAAAGCAACCATGTTCGCGGTCCCTGGTTGGTCGATATCGACCTCCGATCTGAAGCCGCAAAAGGAGATTTCGTCGAACAAGAACGAAACCTCCCATGGCAAAGCGCCTACAGCTGCACCTGCGACCGGAGCCAACCAAATTGGACAAGGGAATGGTAATGAGGGTGCCAAGAAGAGGAAGAGGGAGAATGGGGTGACAAAGTCGAATGTCGATGAGATGTTTAAGCGTCATATTGAGGGTCAGACTGAAAAGAGCGGAAAGAAGAATAAGAATAAGAACAAGAAGAACAAGGAAAAGAAAGAGAACAGACAAGACGAGACAGATGAGCAGACTCAGGAGAAATCTGTGGAAGCTGGGGAGGGTAGAGCGAACAAGAAGCAGAAAAAAGCTCGCGATGAGGAAAAGAAGGCAAATGGTGACGCTTCAGCCACGGCCGAAGACATTCAACCCGCTACGACCACCACAGTATCATTACCACCAGCTCCTCCATCCACAGCAAAACTCACCCCTTTACAACAAAAGATGCGCGACAAGCTCATATCCTCTCGCTTCCGCCACCTCAACGAAACTCTCTACACCACTCCCTCCCAACAAGCCCAGGCCATGTTCGACGCAAACCCAGAACTATTCACAGAATACCACAACGGCTTCTCACGACAAGTCAAGGAATCATGGCCCTCGAACCCGGTGGATGATTATATCGCTGCTGTCAGGAAACGTGCCGCTGTGCCAGCGCATCACAACGACAAAAGGAAACACAACAACCAGAACAATGCGGGTGTTGTTGCGCCTCTACCACGCAGACCAAACGGTTTCTGCACCATAGCCGACTTGGGTTGTGGTGACGCCCAATTCGCGCGCTCTCTGACCCCGTCGGCTAAGAAACTCCAACTCAAACTTACCAGCTACGACCTGCAATCCCCCGACGAGGCACTCGTCACTAAAGCCGATATCGCAAACTTACCCGTAACGGATGGGAGTGTTGATGTTACGATCTTCTGTCTCAGTCTTATGGGCACCAATTGGGTCTCGTTCGTCGAAGAAGCGTGGCGCGTACTTCGCGGGGATGGCAAAGGTGAATGTTGGGTTAGTGAAGTGAAGAGTCGATTCGGCAAAGTCAATCGCAAAAAGGCCCAAATCGGGCTGAAGAGAGACGACGCAGCGGGATTATCGAATACGCAGAAGAAGAAACTCAAGAACAAAAAGAAGAAGAAGAATGGCAACAATGAATCTGATGACGAGGATGAACAGGATGATGAAGAGATCTATGCCGAAGATGCCCAACCATCTGTTTCCGGTGGTGGTAACGACGACACTGACATCTCCGCGTTCGTGGAGGTATTCAAATCCCGCGGTTTTGTGCTCAGGCAAGAATCCGTGGATAAATCGAATAAAATGTTTGTCAAGATGGAGTTTATCAAGGCGGGCGGTGCGCCTACAAAGGGGAAATATGCGGGAATTACGCCGGCGCCTGCTGGAAGACCTGAGAAGAAGCAGGCGGCTCCGGTGCAGACTAAGAAGAGGTTCATTGATCGGGATCGTGGGGATGATGAGAGTAAAGGAATGACGGCTGAGCAGGAGGCTAAGGTTTTGAAGCCGTGTGTATATAAAATTCGATAGGCCCTCACTGGGCAAGGATAGTAAATATTACAAAATTACTTTGAAATGCGTCGTATTAGTCTCCGAAAGTGAAGACGAGTGTATTGCAATGAAATTCTAATTTCCACCTAATTGCCCAACAGCCCGACTCATCTCCTCCTCATCATAGATTCGGAAACCCTTCTCTTTCGTCACACTAGCCAACTGCACATTCTTGGCATCTAGTTTCTCCTCCATCACTTGCTTCAAAGTCTTGAGCACAAGCGTCTCCGCCTCGGCAAGAGTCAAAGATCGGTGATACTCATTCTGCAATTCAGCTTGAGCTCCCTCACTTCCGGAGCCGATGGCTTTCGCGTCGTATCGGTAAAATGTTCCTGATGGTTCGGCGTGATATCTACTTAGATTAGCATGCATCTTAGTAGACGACTGGAGAGACAAACAGCTGTGGCCCATCCTCATCATAACCAGCAATCAGCAACGCAACCCCAAACGGGCGACTCATAACACTCTCCTCCCCATCCGCACCTTCCCCAAACCTCAACGCCAAATCGCAAATAGCCTGTGTACAACTTTCGACGCGAAGCGATTCCGCGAAATGGAAAGCATGGTTTTGGCATTCGACGCGGGCATGTTCAATCATTGAGCGGGCGTCGGCTTGGAGACCGGACATGGCGCAGCCGATGTGTTGGTCGATTTCGACGATTTTTTCGACGGAGGAGGTTTCGAGGAGGGTGGAGGTTACTCGTTTTTCGACGCCAAGGACGACGCCTTCTGATGTTGCTACCTGTTGTTGATGAGTACTTATGGGGAGATGGAAAGCAGATGGGGAGAGGTAGGCGTACTCCGATTGCGGTTGAACCGAGCTTGATAGCTTCTAAGGAGTATTCGACCTGGAACAAACGACCTTCGGGAGAGAAGGTGCTATCATATAACCATTAGCTCAATTTCAATAAACCTCCGAAACATTAGGATAGATTCCGTACTTGATACCGCGGTCTGTCAAGCTATTAGCTATGGTTGATAATCATTGAGAAAGATGGCAGTAGCTTACCGTATTCTGATCGCGCAATAAACATGTTGGCTACTTATCTGTGATAATTGTCTATATGAAACAAAACGGGCTTCAAAAAGAGATTAAAGACGTAACTAGTTGAGCATTCGTGAAGATGGATGAGTAGCAGTAGGATGAGAGATGGATGTAGGTAAAGTAGAGTAGCTTGAGCTCAGAGCTGTCGACGTAGTCCGCCGGTGCCTGGGCGGAGAGCGGCGCTAGACCCGATCCAGAATCTCCATACAGACTGTTTACAACAAGCTTTGGGCCGCAAGAAGCAGCAACTGCCTCCTTACGAATAACGACCACATTTTTTTCCCCCCAAGACCAGGAATTAGTCGCGATCTGAATACTCCACAATTGAGTTTAAAAGAGCATGTCCTCCAATGATCGCCGTGCTGTCAGCTACAACTTAGGCGGCGGTTCACGACCCCGCGTCGCTTCCAGTCGCGCTGAACACGATTATAGATCGTCTCTACAGGACAGAGACAACAGCAGCACCAAATCTCCGCGGTTACTTTCAGACAATAGCAAAATGGACCCCTTCCGCGGAAGCACACAGGGTGCAAGAGGGTTGCATAGGGAATCGAGCAGTGCAATGGACCGTCGAACGGAACGAACGACTATAACTTCGCGCGAAAAGATTCATGTCAAGACGCGGAATCCGGTCAAGGAGTCTCCAAATGCAGGGAATCGGGGTGAATTTGAGAGGTCGCGATCAAAGAAGACGGCGTCACCGCCTAGGAGGAGGGATAGAGAAGTTGTAGATGGTAGTCAACCTACCCAATGATCTGTCTATAATATAAACTGATGATGTATAGTACCGTGGATACCGCAAGCTACGCTGGTGGCACACTCTGCTGCTCCCTTGGCAAGTCGGATCTCTGTCCCTCCTCTCGCATCCACGTCACCGCAATCACTCGAGCCTATATCATTCAAAGAGCTGTCGATGGAGGAGCAGGAGAATGCCATATTACAGGATATGTTGTTTGTTTTTATGGGCTACGAGGGCCAATACATACGTTACCACTCATCATACGACCCAACCGTTGAAAGGGACAGATTAGTCGGGCCTTCCTTTCAGATCGGACCTGGTTTAGATCCGAGTTTGAAGGATTTGACGATATCAATGCTGAAAATGGCGACCCATTACAGCTCTTTGGAGGCTTTTATTGATGTGCTTAGTCGGCCGGAATATGGCGCTGTCAGCCATGCGCTGTGCGCGGCTATTCGAAAGCTTCTCAAGGATTATTTGATTCTCATAGCGCAACTTGAGAACCAGTTACTGAACAATCCGAACTTTACGTTGCACGTCCTTCACCTTCAGACTATGCCCACGAGTCAGAGCTTATCGCAGTTGCATTCGCTTAGTCAAGAACTTCTCCGACGGAACAAGCTTCTTGATCAGGATTTGGATGAATCGATTGACGACTTTGACGACGTGGACAACATTCTCGAGCAGTTGAAAGAAGGCGGTGATCTAGTCCCTGGAAGTCTATCTAGCAAAAAGATTTGCAAAGGCGGCAATGTTCTGGGACTGTTGACGGAGCGACTAGCTACATTTTCGGGAGACCCTGCAACAAAGACATTGCTACAGACTTTGCTCCGAGAGGCGAGCAGACCGTATATGACGATGCTGAATGAATGGTTGCACCATGGCGAAATTCGAGATCCTCATGCTGAATTCCTGGTCAAAGAACAGAAATGGATTAAGAGGGAGAAACTTGAAGAAGATTATACGGATGAGTACTGGGAGAAGCGGTACACAATCCGCGACAATGAGGTGCCTCCACAGCTGGAAAGCGTCAGAGACAAAGTGTTGTTGGCTGGAAAGTACCTAAACGTTGTCCGAGAATGCGGCGGTGTCGACGTGAACAAGGCAGTCAAAGACGTGCCCAAGACATTTGACGACCCTCGATTTCTGGACAACGTGAACAGTGCCTATGCATATGCCAACAGCTCTCTATTGAATCTTCTCCTTACCGAAAACTCGCTCACCACACGCTTCCGCTCCTTGAAACACTACTTCTTCCTCGACAGATCGGACTTTTTCTCTTATTTCATGGAACTCAGTGCCTCGGAGCTACGCAAACCTGCCAAAGCCGTCAACGAGAGTAAACTCCAGTCTTTGCTAGATCTCGTACTCCGACAACCAGGAAGTATCGCCGCATCAGACCCGTTCAAAGAAGACGTTAAAGTGAAGATGAACAAGATCGGGTTGACTCGGTGGCTGATGCAAGTTGTCAGCGTCTCTGGTATTGATCAAGACAACCCCGACGGGGGACTCGAAAAATACCAAACTCCGACCACCCAACCAGCTGAAGATGAAAAAGACATTATCGGATTCGACGCCCTTGAACTCGACTACCTCGTTCCTTTTCCGCTGTCTTTGGTAATTAGCCGAAAGACCGTGCTAAGATATCAGCTTATCTTCCGCTATCTCCTCTCTTTACGACATCTTGAGAATCTCCTCATAACATCCTGGCAAGATCAACAAAAGACCCTGGGATGGCGCCACAAATCATCTGACCGCAGACTCGAAATGTGGAAACGAAGAGCATGGACATTACGTGCAAAGATGCTTGTTTTCATTCAACAGCTCTTATACTTTTGTACCGCCGAAGTGATTGAGCCGAACTGGCAGAGTCTGATGGAGCGTGTTAACGGTACCGCTGCTGGTACTCAAAGCAGCGCCCTGCTACCGACAGACGAAGTCGATGGATCGAAACAGGTTAACCGGACGGTCGATGAGTTGATGCAGGATCATGTCGATTTTCTGGATACATGCTTAAAAGAGTGTATGCTTACTCAGGCTAAGCTTTTAAAGGTACCATCCCCTACTCCTAGTCATTCAGGTGGAAATGAGTTGCTAACGAATTGGGTATAGATACACGCCAAATTAATGACATGCTGCACAATGTTCGCCACATGGACTGCCGCTTCCCTGGCTCGAAGCATGTCCACCGCAGACCCAGACTTGTCTGCTGGAGCGCCTAAAGCGCCTGCTGACGCACGTCCATACGATGCGACGCGATTGGCGAAGCTGGAGGACACGCTGAAACGATATGAGGATCATTTCAATCGGCATTTGCGTATTCTCTTAGACAGGTACGTTCAATTCAAAAAGCCGAGGTGAAACGTTCTGAGGGGCTATACTAACAGGGTGATTAGTCTGAATTACTTTGCGGCGACGGAGAGTGTTGTCCTGCTCAAGCTTGCGCATTCGTTGAGTTCGATTGGGAAGGATGAGGAGTCATGAGTATGAACAGGTGTTTGTGTTAAAATTCAGCGTTTGCATCATGATGGGTCTGTTAGGTAGGGGGGTTCAAACAGGTGGAACATATCAGCGCGCATACCTTATTAGTCTTTTTTCCGGCGTTTGTCTACATATGGTATTGTATAAGTTCAATCATACCGATCGATACCCATTCAGAGAAATATATACTCACGAACATCACTTTATTTACCCTACATATCTACAAATCATGCCATTGACCCGTACAAACCCGACCCTTCACATTGTACATGCACCTGGAAGCAGGATCAAGGCTTGGGATTACAGCTTCGCCCTCCCACTCTCGATCTCGTCCCAACTACTCCTCTCCAACCTCTCATAAACCGGCTTTTTGGATTTCCCATCCTTGCCCGAATTGAGCCAATACAATGTATCGCCGCTAGTATCGGTGACGGGATCCCAGCTGCGTTTTGCGAGGTCGCCTTTGGCTTGTTTGAATGTTACTCCTGTTGCAACCCTACAGAATGCAGTGCGTTAGTATCAGAAGCTTCAGGAAGGATGACTAGACTGGAGGTGAAGAAGGGGGAGGGGCGTACTCTTTTGTGACGCGGACGAGTCGCGGAATGGCGTATGTAGGTACACCTTGTGAGCGGAGGAAGGTCCATAGGTTTTTGATGGCGGCCGCTTCGGTTTCAGGGGTGCGTCGTTCGAGGGTTATGCCTGCTGCGCCTGCTTGGCCGTCGTAACTATTCGTCGTTAGTCTGTCAAACTACCAAACTGGAGAGAAAAGAAAGAGGATGGAGAAGAGACGGTACTTTTTCAGCTTCACGCCATAAACAACCGCATCCTGCACATTCTCCATTCGACAGATATGATCCCTCACTTCTCCCGCAGAGACATTTTCCCCTTTCCACCTGAATGTATCACCAACACGATCCCCAAATCTAATCCAACCATCGTGGTCACGAACCAACAAATCCCCCATCCGCTGAAACAAATCCCCTTTCTCAAACACGTCTGTCAACAACTTCTTCTCCGTAGCTTCATTATTATGCAAATACTCCGTCAACGACTGCCTCGTCCTCACTCTCCCAATCGCCTCCCCTTCCTCCCCGGCACCAACCTTGACACAGAACCCCGTCTTGGGATCCCGATATGGTTGCTCAGTCTCTAGATCAAATTTTATGAGATACGTATCCTGCTCGAAAAACTGCCTAAGCGGGCCATGGAATCCAACTGCACCGGCGCCCCAAGACCCTCCATAAAAGTTATCAAATCGCGCCACACCTTCTGTCGATCGATAGATTTCGCGAATCTCAGCGACGTTGAACCGTTCGCTGAATTTTTCCCATATTTCGCCTCTCAGTCCATTGCCATACGCCACGACGCAGTTGTGGTTCTTGTCGAATGGTGAGGGCGGAGATGCGAGTAGGTATCTACACAATTCGCCAATGTACAATACTCGCGTGGCGCGCGAGTCATGCACGTCCTTCCAGAACTGTGATGCAGAGAATTTCCGGCGGAGACATAACGTGCCCCCGTTACCAACGGAGTAGCATAATCCACTGAAGAATGCGGTGCCGTGGAAAAGGGGTAGTGATGAATATATGCGCATTGGATAGTATTTTGATGGATTTCGGGTATCCTTTGGTAATGGGGTGGAGGTTACGAGGGTCATGGAATTGCGGATTGCGCATGCTTTGGGGTTTCCTGTTGTTCCGGATGTGTATATCAGCACTGCCAGGTCGGGAGGGGCTCTTTTTGCTGGTGCGATTGCTGCGACGTCTGTGGCAGGCAGTTGGGATAGTGTCTCTGCAGTGATTTGTGTAATATCGGCCGGTACGTCTGCCACGGAGTCAAAGGAAGATATATTAAATGTAAATCTCGGGATATCGTCCGATTTGACGAATGCGGCCAGATCGGGCGTTGAGATGATGAGTTTGGAGGACGAGATGTTGAGGCAGTGTTTGAATGTCTGGTCTCGCAGGTTTGTGTTTATCAGTGCTGCGACGACGCCTAGTTTTGAAAGGGCGTAGACTGTGAAGACCATTTCTGGGGAATTGGTTGTGTAGACTGCGACAAAGTCGCCAGTCTGTATGCCTTGGGCATGGATATAAGCTGCCAGGCGATCGGAGTCTATATCATACATCAATAATCATTTCTTCGTAACCCTGATAGGAGTGCAACATACAGTCCTTTAATTGATCATAAGTCCAACTCTTATTCTCAAACCACAACGCCTCCGCCGAACCCTGCTTGTTCACCTCAATAACCCTTTTGAGAATACCGTACAATGTGCAGGTATCGCCCAACTCGGCAATTCGTTGCCCAAGTCGTTTGCCAAATGCAGCTTCATCTCCGAGGCTGTCTATATCGGCCTTGATGCCGAATTTTGCATTCGCGTAGGCGGCTGTTGCGAGTGCAAGGGCTGCGCCGCCGATGGCTGCGGGTGCACTGATGCTGCTCGCTGCTTGGGCGAGGATGTCCATGTTGTGTGTAGTTGGTGTATACAAGCGAACAGGTTGAAAGTGCTGTGGAATTGGATTTGTTTAAGAGCAGAAATAAAAGGACTTATCTCCGAAGTATGTATGCAGTGGCCGAGCTAGCTGTCAAGGATCAACTTTAAGTGCCTTGAATATCGGCAGCTGCTTCGGATCTTAACTTTGCTCCTCCACTTAGTTCTGGGGTGACCTTATTCATTGGCTTAGTAGATCTAAACTCTTTTTCAGATATGGCTACGTATATTCTTTGTTGCGTTCATACAACTTCATTGTCATCAAATAATCGGATTTATCAACTCCTTAGTTAATAATGGCCCCACATGCTATTACAAAGACTCGACGAAGACTTTGACGTGAGAGTATGTACAGGATATCCTTCACTTATTTCATCTGTAGTTATTCATCTCATTACCTGTACATTCATTCATTCATTCATAGACAAATGAGGTTCCCCATCTTCTCCGACTCCAAATGTGGAGAGACGTCCATGTGGAGAACACTAGCATATTACCATACCATACCATAAATTACCCTTTATCAGGTGCATATTTTAACCGAGGAGCAGATCAATACCTGTATCATACACGAGCGTAAGAGTGCATCCCGGCTTCTCCAACGGCAATTCGTCTTCTCTTCGTCTTCCGAGTACATTCCTTGTGTCTCTTCACCTGTCTGAAGAAAGAGGAACTGCTGATAATTGTACCGAGGACCAAGGTCATTGATTGGAGCTGTTTACTACGCTAGTCGGATAAGCTGGCCTTATCAATATTGTTTACTCATCTGGACTTGAAGCAATACCCGGAGCTGCTTATACAAGGAACTTTGACTCCCATCCTGACTGGAGAAGTATAATCTCATTTCTCTCAGTGATATATGCACACATATACATACGGCAGAATGTCATCAGCTTCACAACGTCTTTCCGCTATCGCCAGCCAGATCAGCGGCGGAGGAGAGTCTCTTTCCAGAAAACGAGTACTCGCAAAGAATGCAGATGATATTGTAAGTTGATAGACTGTGCATTTGATGTTCTATAGCTAACGCAACGCATACAGGTCATTACACTTGCCGTCCGCACACCACTCACCAAGGCCAGAAAAGGTGGCCTAAAAGATACTCCACTAGACGATCTCTTGATCTCTCTATTGACTGTAAGCCAGCCATTTCCATAGATTAATCCACATGCTCATGAACAGACCGTCCGCGAAAAATCCAACCTCGACCCCAACCTCGTTGAAGATGTTTGCGTCGGCAACGTCCTCAGCCCTTCCGCAGCATACCTAGCTCGCTCCGCCGTGCTCGCAGCCGGCTTCCCCGTAACAACCGCAGCCTCAATCGCCAGCCGCTTCTGCTCATCTGGACTTTTAGCAATCCAACAAATCGCCAACCAGATTATTGCTGGCTCGATCGAAGTTGGTATCGCCGTTGGCGCAGAGTCCATGAGCACAAACCCCGATGGAGGAGCGCCTACATTCTCCGAAAAGATTCTGAACCATCCACTTGCATCACAGAACCAGCAACCAATGGGCCAAACATCGGAAAATGTAGCTGGTCAGTTTGGATTGACTCGCGCACAGATGGATGAATTCGCGGCGTCGAGTTTCCAAAAAGCCGAAAAGGCGCAGAAAGCGGGCTGGTTTAAGGACGAGATTATCCCTATCAAGACGACAATCAAGGATCCCAAGACCGGCGAAGTTAAAGAAGTCATCGTCGACAGCGACGACGGTATCCGCTACGGTACAACGGCCGAAAGTCTCGGTAAGATCCGTGCTGCTTTCCCTCAATGGGAGCCCAGTCATACTACCGGTGGAAACGCGTCGCAAATCACGGATGGCGCTGCTGCGCTGATTTTGATGAAGCGATCTCGCGCTGAGCAGCTTGGTCAACCTATTATCGGTAAATTTGTGGCGGCGACAGTGTCTGGTCTTGAGCCTCGGATTATGGGTATTGGACCAAGCGTGGCTATTCCGAAGATTCTTTCAAAGACGGGATTGAATACGGAGGATGTTGATGTTTTTGAAATTAATGAGGCGTTTGCTTCTATGGTATGAGCAACCCTCTTTCTATTAAGAATATGCTAACTTCGATGATAGGGAGTATATTGCGTGCAGAAACTCAACCTACCACCAAGCAAAGTCAATCCCCGTGGCGGAGCAATGTAAGCCCATCCCCTCAAATATCATGAATCACCTGCCCTTGACTAATGATAAAAAGTGCCTTTGGTCACCCCCTCGGAGCCACGGGTGCACGACAAGTTGTCACAGCACTAGCCGAACTACGAAGGTCCAATAAGCGAGTTGCAGTCACATCCATGTGTGTAGGAACGGTAAGCAATATTTCCTTCGAAAGTGTTGGTGATAGAAGTAGTACATAATCTGACATTTGATATAGGGCATGGCCATGGCGGCCGTTTTTGTCTCGGAGCATTGATTTTAAACTGGCTGATGTAAATGTATATAAGAGTAGAATGAATCGATGTTTGCATGCTTTTATGGAAATAACAAGTCAATAATCGATCTACGTGAAAGGATTTGGATGAATGTAAAAGTGAAAAAGGTGATATTAATATCTTCAAGAATGTAAAAACGAGCCTCCACCAATGATATCAGGATATCTACCTAGGTAGATAAATGGCCGAGGTCTGAGGAAGAATAGAATATAGATAAACATGCCTCTGCCCTTCAGCAAGCTCAAGAGAACTCTTGAGATGGGATTAAATAGTAGCAGTGACAGTAACAGTAACGGTAGGACCAGGCACAGTCACCGTGACGGTCTTGCAGGGAGTAGCACTAGCACCCTTGGTGGTGATAGTAGAAGTGACCTGGACCGTAACGACGTCCGTGACGACGTTCGTGACGACCTCACCACCACCGGTAACCGCAGCGGTAGCGGTAGCAGCCGGAGCAGAAGTGGTGTCGACAGAGGTAGCCTTTGATGACACTACAGCAGCAACTGCTGTCGCCGTCGCTGACGTAGCGGCAACTACAGAAGTAGCTGCTGCTGCTGCTGCTGCTGGTGTCGAGGTAGCTGTAGCTGTCAAAGAAGGTACAGCAGCAGCAGAAGCAGCACCCTCAATAACGCCAATATTTGCATTGGCGCACGAAGAGCTTCCGGCACAGTTGTGATAGAGAGATAGCGCAGCTGATCCACCACACATTTGAGTCGAGTTTCCACCGCAGGGGAAGAGACATCCACCCACGACACCAGCGATGGGAGCGTTGGCAGTGGCGATGGAGTTTCCGCAGTAGCATCTATACAACCCAGGAGTCAGAACTGTGATATATGTGAAAGCGTAGGGGAAAAAAAGCGGAAGGGCTTACTGAGTCGAGTATTCCAACCCGGCATACGCATAACCCGCATTAGAGCAGAAACTGATACACGTCTCAACCGTCATATCATCCTTACTCTCATTCGAGCCATCCAAGGTCCTGGTCGAGATACTATCAAACGCGCATCCGGCATACTCCCAACCAAGACTCTGCGTAACATCAGTGTAGTAATTCGCCAACACCGCATCACTGATAACAGTAGTATCACTCTCACATTTAGACGGAACAGCTTCTTCAGGACCGTAAGTAACCGGGTTGCATCCGGGGAGGGCATCAACCACAGGACCGATAGTCTCATCGACAAAGGCCGGTAGAGTACAGAATTTAGATTCTTCGTTCGTGAACAGCTCAAAAAATTCGCTGCCGTCCTCGGCGAGACAATCCGAGATATTACCGCTGTCGTTGAGGCAGTGATCGACCGCGTATTGGAGGGTGTCGACGTCCCAGCCATTGACAAAGTCACCATGGAATCCGTATCCAGTAGGATCACCCATGGCCCAGACAAAGGGCTGCGTGGTATCCCACCACTGATCCGCAAACAGATTGGTCTGGAAAATAATCTCATAAAAGATTGAAACCAGATGCACGAGATGCGTATCCGGGCAAACACCGTCGTTATAAGCGCCGGAGATGGGGTATGACATGTGAGATTTGTGGTCTGCAGAATCAAGGTTTACGCCATCCCAGCAGGATGGGAAGAATACCTGAGCACGTAGACCGTCGGGACAGTTATAGTCTGGGAATCCATTGGTTTCGGGTTTGGCTGGGCCGTCGTAGTCCAGGCAGGCGTAGCTGACGCCCTGGGCGGCAAAGTCGCCGGTGAAGTTGCGTCGAAAGGGGTCTCCGGCGAGCATACGGAAGCCCTCGGGGAAGGCTTTGAGGGGGTCGTTGTTTGCACCGGGTCGTTGGCTATATCAGAATCAGCTATCTATTCTACCTTCCATGGGTAGGGGGTTGTACTCACAGGTAGTAAACCGTAATACCACCAAGATTTCCATCCCCATCACCCGAAACAGGAACCTCGACAAACGTCCCATTCTGAGCACGATAATACAAATGCGGAACCCAATAGTTCGACAAATCAGCTTTGATAGGGCAGGAAGAGCATGAAGAGGAACGCGCATCTTCGTATGTCATGTTGAAGCCGAATCCGTTTCCACCAGCAATAGAATGCACATGTCCGGAGATTTTGCCGGGGTTGACGATGGGGTCAGCTCGCTCGTCGACGAGACGGCCGGGACAGGGCATGCGGAAGAAAGCTGATGTAGGAGCTGCTGTCCAGAGGGTGGCTAGGAAGCCGGTAAGGAGGGTTGATGTTGATTTCATTTTGACTTTGACTTTGACTTTGATCTTGGCTGCTAGCCCTAAAAACGAAAGTGGGTTTATTTTTTTGTGTGTAAGGAATGTGTGTAGATAGGTGAGCGAATCTATCGTCACCTAGTCACAAAGGAGAAATGAATGTACAGAGTCACAGACTCTTGAAAAGAATGAAAAAAAAAAAAAGAAAGAAAGGTGCTGGATGAATTGCACAGGACTATTCCAGTATCGAGATATTATATGAACAAGATCTCGCGAACGAGGGATCGGTATATATAACCTTCCGAGCCTCATTGATCGATAAATTAAAGATCCATGTCACTTTCGGTACTTACCAGGTCCGACGTATGGGGCCTCTTTCGGAGACTAACGTGGAATTTTGGGGGAGTCCATTGCGAGGGGGGCTTGCATAGGTATTTCCTCATTTGGAAAGGTTGATGGATTACATCGTACCATCGCGGTGGATATGGTCATTTTTAGCTCGTACTATTTTCTTTCTAGCCGCTGAGCCTAGAACATGAAACAATTTTCGAGATTAGCTGCGCAGTACAAGAAGCGACTGATATGATCATACCTGTAAGCAGCCTCATAATGATTGTTAAGAGTCAGGATTGTGATATGAATAGCAATCGAAACAAATATTTGCGCCTCTTTCCTCCAGTATTGACGAGTAAACAGTGTATTTCCCATATCAGTCTACATACCAGGGGTAAAACTTCTTTGTGATGTATCAAAATCTGCAATTCCGTGATAAGCGAAGGTCCAGTACATCCTTAGCGCTTGCATTGTATGTAGACCGTGTTCAAACGAAACCCTTATTTCCTAGGTAGGAACAAAGTACGATGTCAGATTGATAGGCACCCAGCATTTTCCCTTTTCGAATTCCAACCAGGGTCTTCCAAATTTAGCCCTGACTTTTTTTGTCCCTGCATCTGACCTGTTTGTTCCTGACTAGGTTAATTCTAGCGGAGTCATAGTTCATGAAACAGAAAACAACATTTCAAAAGGATTCCAGGGGTCCACTGGCCACTAACTAATCGCTACCAATGACTCATGAACCGTTGGCGCTTCCACAGAGTCTAGACTTGAGAAATGACAGGCTAAGATCAGCCAATTGTCATGCCGGCGAGAAACGATGAAACATCACTGCTGGCCACTTATCAACCCCTAATTTTTCTAGAGGCGTATAATCTAAAACGACGGTGGGTTTAGGGTTTGCCGCTGGTTTGGCGCCACCACATCATTGTTGCATCCATAGACAATTCAACACATCGTCTAAGACTCATCTTAAGCCCGGAGTTTACTTATCGTGTTTCTTTTACCGATTGACGTATGTGGTAATTGGTGGTTCCAATTTTGGCGAGTCAGGGTCAGAAAATTGGCTTCCGATTCTGTATGAGGTCGGATGTGCGTGGCTAACTAGCTTATCGTCAATTTTCCGAGCTTTCATTGTTTTCAATGTTTACGGTGTACCTCTCTTTCAACACTTTTTACAAGTCATCTTTTGCAGAGCAATTCAAACCGGCATCGGTACTAGCAAGCCACAATTTTCAATGGTAGTGTACGTAGTATGTGCTCAAATCCATTCTTTCAAGTCCAGTGACAACGCAATGGACACCCAGTTCCAGCAGTATACGCATACCTTGATATAACACTGTTTAATTAAGGTGGATATAGGTCTGTGACACCTGTGCTGTGTCATGTATGGCACACAGATGTTTGTTAGTTTTATACTATTAGACACATTGAATACAATACAATAGACGTTCCCACTCAATTTCTCAATTACCCGACCGTGTTAGATTAACAGGTATTATTTGACACAACACTCTTTATATATCTTTCCTCCTACACACAACATGGTCCAAGTAGTTAAACTAGCTTTCCAACACCGACCGAATTGTGCCAAGTACAGACCTCACCAAATTTTCAGATATCATACGTCCATCGCTGGCATAGGTAATCTCTAGATCCCGTTTATTTATGCGTGCATAGAGCTCAGGTCTTTGCCGAGGAACTGACATGCCCCCGTTGTTGGATTGGACACATTTGACACCTGAGTGCGATGCTAATCGAAAATCAGGCTGGAATGCAGTTCTCCATCCAAAGTCTCTTTCCGGTTCAGGCCAGTCTGTGCATTCCTGGATAATATCAGCCATTCCAACAGACTCGAATTGAGAATCTTCGATGAATTGGCGCTACTCAGTCAATAGTAAATCTTTAGCTCTATTCGAAAATATTAATATTTTTATATATTTCCTAAGATGCCCCAGAATATAATGCTCTGTATTAAAAACCCAATCCCAGCTCTATGTGACGGTGCCAATCCAGATCTCATAACAACTCCATTGCTATGCCTAATCTAGGTGCTATTCAACGAGAATACAAAACATGGAGAGGAGGCAGCGCTACGGCTGGTGCCTAATGAGGCGATCATTGAAGCGATCAGTGACTGTGCTGTCACACTCTAAGAATAAACGCACTATATATCTTGTAATCACCCGTCCTACTCCAATTCATAATAACTCTTTCTTATGAAGCTAAATTTGTCTAAATCAATTTCTACATGAATTATTCAACAAGAAAATCTGGGTAAAGGAACTACTCAACTTCGCACTGTGAGAAGGGTTCCTTTCCCGCTTGCATACACGATTCAACAGCGTATTTGCCAAGGAATCCGACAAGATTGACAGGGACACACGGTGACTATAGCAATAAAATACAGAGGCTAATGGTATTGTTACTCAGAAAGAACGCTATAGCAAAGCTCTAACTCCCAAGAAGATACAGATCACTTGCTCCGCCTTTCATGTTGTGGCGGGGTATTGATATCCATGAATAAATGTTGTTCCGGAAACCGATTATATTCAGTAGTTGAACTTTTCCTGCAAAGAAGCTGCGGTATCCTTGATGGAATCATAGAAGGAGTGGTACTTAATGCCCAGAACACTAACTGACTTTGAGTTATCAAACTTGTAAATGTCAACGGGCAAGTCTCCTGGAAGGTCGCTCGGTGGAAGCACCGCTGTGAAATGAGGAAACGCGGAACGAATGACATCAGCCATTTTCTTGTTATCGTAATGCCCTGCCACCACCATAAATCTCTCATTTTCCACACCTGGCGCACTCAGGGCTTGGACATGTGCATAGGCCACATCGCGGACGTCAACCCACAGGTAAAAACCAGTAGGTGGGATCTGATCTTTAAATTTTCCTTGGAGAAAGTCGCTCACAATGACATTGGATGTGTTAATGTCATTCAAGGAGCCCGGATGATGCTCCACTGGCCCATAAACCATCGGAGGACAGATAGTTGTGAGAGTAAATGTGGGCTTCTCGGTCCTCATAAAGTTCCAAGCGGCTTCTTCAGCCAATTTCTTGCTTCCCGGGTACGTAAGTGCTGTATTCAAGGCCTCTTCATAAGTAATAGGATTCCAGACGTTCTCTGTATAGAGCGCGGGATGAGAAGAAAAGTTGATTATGGCGGCAAAGGAAGATGTCACAATAACTCGTTTGACCAGTGGTGCGTACGCTTTCACAGATTGCAAAATACCCAAGGTACCCTGAATAGCAGGCTGAAGCATATCCTTCTCAGGGTCTTGAGGGCGGTAGTAGAACGGACTGGCGGTGTGAATAACGGCGGTAAATGGGGCATCTGAGGCTTGCACCGCCTTGTCAAACGCGCCCTTTTTAGTGATGTCCTCCACCACAACAAAAGACAGATGACTCGCGGTTTCCGGTGGATACTGATGGAGAATTTGTTGGCCTTTTCGCAAAGAACGAACAGCCACGACTACGTTATGACTAACGCAATTTAGACAGTTAGTTAAACATATATATCGTCTTGATTGTTGAAAGAGCACCCACCCATCATGCAAAAGCCTCTTGAGAATATGAGCTCCAATGAAACCGCTAGCACCTGTAATGAGTCAGTAATGAATAAATTCGGCTGGTGACTACATACTCAAGATGTACCTGTAAGAAGAACCTTGGTCATTTTGGATGAATTTTCTTGTGAGTGAAGGAAAGATAGAACGAAACTCGAAGTTGTCAGAACAGAAAAAGGAGCAGCTTTCCTTATCTTCATACCTTGGAAGACTGGAAAGATTGATGTTGCTTTTTATCTAGGGTGGTCTTGCGAACGAAGGACGTATCAACGGAATTTACGGATTTAACCAGCCTAAAATTGTAATCAACTTGCGTTGCATATACTAAATACAGAGTAGTATACAAGGTTTTCCGTGGATCTAATAGACGAGAAGAGTAAAGGAGGCGTAAAAGTTAATCACGGAACCAATTAAAAGAAGGATGTAATCATGCTGCATTAGTGCGATAGGTAACTAGGAAGAGCCTCCCATTCTAAACGCAGTAAATCACAAACCAAACCTTGTCACTTCTCATCAAGCAAAAGGCGAGATTCAGCTGACCATGGTATTATCATAGAAGTATGTATTCATTCTGTCGCCTATTACTTGGCCTACATATGAGTGAGTCCCAGGTTCCCAACCATTTGAGTGTCGTTCCAGGGTTGCTCAACGGCACCAGTCATAACATCAATCTTACTGGGCGTGGGTTGATTGCTTGTTTGACTGCCTCAGCCTGGAGGCGATTGTTGATAAACACCCTTGAGTACTCGTCTCAATTACTGAGAGGTTGAAAAAAGAACCTGACATTAGTTTACAAGATAAAAATTCTATGTAGAAATTGTGCAAGTTTGATTGAATCAACCTTGTTATTCAAAGCTCTAGCAGGGGTACAGAATCACTAATGAGGAAGTAACCCATTGATGGACGGCCAGCTTAAAATTCTTTAGCCAAGTCAATGCCTCGTCGTGTAGCCTCATCTAGATCCTCCTCTGGGAGGCGTAAAAGCTTGTTGTGCGGATCAAAGTCAGCATCACCGCAAGGGTTAAATACCCTCGCATATATCGCCTTGTAGAAGCCCATTTGGTTGCCCTGGCTCAATTCCTCCATACCTTCGTTGAATCGGTACCATGGAACCGCGTTAACTTAGCCAATCAATATGAATATGTAAGCACATTGCATCGACCCGAAGTTTATCTTTCTTTTAATTAATTAAATTATTAAATGCGACCATGCTCCATATCAAGTTAGTTCGCCACATAGCCAGCCCACTTGGCGCCAAATGGATCCACCAATGAAAAAGAACCTGTAAGGCTATTGCATGTCCTTAAAGTCATGAACATACCTCTTCTTGCCGGTTTCACGTACTAAGTGCCTCTAAACGCTTCTTGTCGCTACAATTGGGCTTTTTATCACAGAACTATGGCAGGCAGTCAGGCAGTGAAAGCATCTGACTCGCTAGCCAGAAGGATTAGGCTGCAACAAATGCCTCAACAAGTTATTGCATTCGGCGAAGTAGATGATTGGACTGGAGTTACGGACCCTACAACTCGGAGGAGATTACAGAACCGTTTGAACCAGAGAGCTTATCGTGAGTTTTATAGCGAAATCTTTGTGCTCGGAGTGCTCGGATTTAAACAGACGAATGACTGACGATAGTGCAGGGTCTCGCCAGGAGGCTGGAATCTACCAGCGGAAAGGGCACAACGGTGCAATGATAAGCGGTTATGAACAAGTAGCACCACGTCCAACAAATTCTAGACGCGGCAGGAGAAAGAAATCTATGTCCCAAATTATTCCAATGACTTCTCATACGCTAGAGCATAAAGCACCACCTTGGACATAGGCCCCACCCAATCTTTCAGAGTTGATGATCATATTCGAGCGTAAAGCAACGGAAAGTTATCTGCAAGGGTCACCTCAACGAGACCATCTCCTTAGCCTTAGCAAGCTTAACATCTGGCGGGCCGCTAACTACAACGTCGTTGCTGCAGGCATGACCATTGCCGCCCTTTGGGCGGATGATGCTCTGTCGATATTTAACATGTCATTTCCCGATCTCATGGAGGAGAAGGTGCCGGCTAGTCTACGGCCAACTGCCATACAGAGGAACATTCCACATCATCCGTGGCTTGACATATTCCCTTTCCCTAGAATGCGAGATAATATCTTACGCGCCGCGGATAATTTTGATGAGGACGATCTATGCCACGATCTAATGACATTCTGGAATACTCATGCTACTGATGCAACGCTATTGGTTTGGGGAGTTCCATGGGATCCCGCGAATTGGGAGGTAACGGAAGCATTTGCAAGAAAGTGGTGGTGGATGCTGCATGGATGCCCTGAAATTTTTGAATCAACCAATTTCTGGCGGAAGAAAAGGGGAGAGAAAAAAAATTGAGAATCCGACATACCGGTAGAAAGCCCGATTCAATATTAAGCGGAGACATCTATCTTCCCAATGATCAAATTTTGGAATTGCTTGCCTAGATACGGCTAAAAATACCTAGCTGTATAGGGTGACGGACTCCCCGTGCAAACAACATCAGAACCTCAAGTTTTATGATAATGAAACACATTGACCGGCCAACTGGGTTAGATTTTATCTAAATTAATTTATGCACGTCATTTATAGCAACATGATTACTGGGGCCTCCTGACTATTACCATTCAGGAAGATAGGCAGCAATGTCATGACTTGTTGCCCCTCCAGGAATCTCTAGTTATTGTCACCCCTCGCTTTGTTTCTAACGAATAACAAACAAGCAACGAATTATTGAATTTATTGTACCTCGAGATGGCAGAAGAAAGTGTCGAAATCCTTGAATTCACTGGTTTTATGCCTGATACTGCAAGAATAAGGTACCAGAGATACTGCGATTGCCCTACTGACCTTTCTGCCAGATTTATGGATTTTATCAGAGGGAATCTCAATTCTCTCAGACTACCACAACATAAAAGGCTGAGCTATCACGAAGCACTCCGACACGTCGGCGTCAATCTTTAAACACAGGATGCTCTCCTCGATCCAAGATTCGAGCATATCTTTCGTACACAGACCATTTCGTACTGGGCCGAAGATACGGTTCTCGCTCGTTATGCCACTCTCCTTGCCCGGGAATGACTGTTGGAGCACCAAAATCAGGAAAAAAGAGCGGAACATGAATTCACCCTGCCTCACATATGTATATCATCTAGCATCTGGGAGGCCTTCAAGACTTCATATTAGAAACAATCTCAATTACAGGCCATCCCGTCTTTCTACTCCATCTCTTTAATTCCTCTATCACTTCCAGGGATTTCCTGTTATCCTGCAGCCAAGGACCGCAAAAGGCTATTGGCCCGAAAGAATTGACCCAAACTGGGGCCGAATTACTCGATATAGCCAGTGCACAGACCTGGCTCGCGTGGTGTTGTAGTGTCGTATGTAATGTCCGGATATGCTCAATGTGTTGTAGTGTGTTCAATGGCTGTGAGACTGGTTCAGCGAACAACAAGATACTCATTGCTGTATGGTAGTATTGTAAGCTGGAGGCTACATTAAGGTCGCCGTAGTTAGTGAATAAATCTTACTCAATACGGGATGAGGCGTACCGTGCCAGCCTTTTGTAGTCCATAGGCATGGAAAACTACCCGATTCCTTCAATCCCGGCGTTGTCAGTACAGGTTCAAATGATTCCGGCAGCGAGACCATCCAATCCTCGAGCTCCCTTTTCAAGGTCTCCCACTCCACTATATCAAGAGCAACAGCATCCTTTGCAAGACATCGATTGATAATCATTCCGAGTAAGAACGTGATTTGGGCCGGGAAATCGTCGGATTCGAGTGTTTCAGGTAAATGGACGTAAGACGACAGATCAATCATCAGACTGCGTTTCTCAATTAGGGCGACTGTTATGTCTTCGCGAAGGTAGTTCCAGAACCCTGCTCCGAGGAGATCTGTTTTGATGTCGAGCTGGTGGCTGGCTAACAAAGAGTATGAACCCTGAAGGTGGTTTTGAGCGTTGACATTTTCTTTTATTCATGTCAGAGAAGGGGTTCCGTGCCAGATATTGAAAACAAGAAATATTTATACTAACGAGAAATAATCTCATACGACCGCAAAAGACATATAGCAGCCAGCGTCTCCTCAACAACGGAGCCCTCCTGCAGATTGTCGTTATCACCAGTTATTTCTATCAACCTCCTTACACTTTCTAAATGATAGAACTCAGCAACATCCAGCAGATTTTCCTTTCTCGAACGTTCCTCATCTGCTGGGCTAGAGTAATGTAGGTTCGCCGCTGCAAAGGCAAGTATAGCGCTAAGCAACAATGCATTCTTCCGGGCCCGAATGGGGACAATATCTTCGAAATGGCGCTTTCGATCGTTGAGATCATACCATGGTGCCAGATTATTGATATAGGGCCTGAAAAGCCGGGCAACATGAGGAGATTGAAGGGCAATCTCGGGGTTTTCGGTAGATTTGTATCTATCATCGAGAAATGAGATTTGAGCATCATCATCCGGGTATGGTATCAAAGTGTCAGGTCTGTTGGGAAGTGGTGAGATGGAGTTCTCCCGTGTCACATTTTCTACTCGCTGTGACCCATATATCGAGTGGGGAGTTTCCAGCTGCTGCAATCGAATTCCTGGTGCTAGGGCATTGTGTCCATCAATCCAATGACAATCGACTGAACTCCGTTGGCAACGTGTACAGCTAGGTCGATTCCCATCACCTTAGTAATGAATGTTAGCACTTCCTCTTAAAAAGTCCTCCGAAAATGGAAGTGCGAGATTGGGGTTTCAAACTAACACTTGAGCTTGCGCCGTCTACATTGTTGGCTGATAGTGGCTGGCGGTTAGGATCATCATTCTCAATCTTAATTCAATAAGTGGCATACCAACCTAGAGATATTCGTTAGTCCTGATAAGGTATCGGAGGAAGACAGACGAACGATTGATTTGCAATGGTCTCGGCATTTTGAGATGAATATGCGTTTTGCGAGATCTTTGACAGATGACCAGAGAGTTTTGCGAGAGGGGAAGTGTAAATATGAACTAGTGTCTGCCACTATCTGGCGTGGGGAAAGATTCTTGGTCTCTCACTGGAGGGTGCCACGATGGATCTTGTGGGGTTGATAGATGTGGCACCGCGTCTGTGTCCATCTAGATTTGAAATGCGAGGGAAGATATGCGAACCTATGCTTTGTGAGCAGAATAAGTCTCTTATGTTAAATATTGCACTTGAAAGTAAGGCCGCGTGATGCGGTATGTCGAAATTATGTGCCTCTATGTGATCATCGTATCTGCCAGTATGCCGGAAATCCGGCCTACACGCAACAAACAATAAGCTTACAGAATGATCAATTATAAAAGGCCGTACAACCCCTCGGCAAGCAAGAGTATCTTCACTTCGACTTCCAGCATTCCCCTCACACCGGAAGAATGTCAACCGTCATTAGCCGAATCGCTATAAGACTATCTCACAGAACAATAGCCATTCCTGCTGGTAAACCACGATCAATGTCTACTACAAATAAAAGCAGAGTTAGCAGCTACCCTATTTCGATCCGTCCATCGAATCTGGAAATACAAAATGGCCGCCTATCATCTCAGAATCTGGAGATTGCTATTCGAAGCCTGCATCAAGATGGGCTAGTCGTCGTTGAGGATGCGATACCGCATGATGTTCTTGATCATTTAAATGAGAAAATGGTGCAGGATGCATATACACTCCAGGCAAGAAAAGCGGATAGTCCGTACAATTACAACCCAGGAAATATCCAACAGGATGCGCCTCCAGTGAAGAAGTATTTTGCCTCAAGCATCTTCATGAGTTAGTCTGCCTAGTCGATTTTAGACATTATAATTGCTGACTTCTTAGATCCCATTGCCACACAAATAACATCAACAGCTCTCGGCCCCCTTCCCAAGTGGACTTTTTGCTCCGGCAATACCGCGATGCCACCAACAGCAGAACACCCGCCATCCTCCCAACCAGTCCATTCAGACGCAGATTTTGCGCACCCAACTCACCCATTTGCGTACGTGATCAACGTACCTCTGATCACAATGACACCCGAAAACGGGTCAACGGAGGTCTGGCTAGGAACTCATACAGATTCCGGCCTACATGTCCAAGAAGGGCTGCACGGCGAACGAGCAAGTGGACGCATCAAATCCGACGTACTCGAAAGGCGTCGCGCAATCAGACCTCCATGTCAACCCGTTGTACCAAAGGGTTCTATTGTAGTGAGAGACTTAAGACTTTGGCATGCCGGTATTGGGAACCAGACTGATGAAGTGCGAGTAATGTTGGCTATGAGTATGTATCTACCCTCGCCTTGGAAAGTGTAATGGAAATGCTAATTTGTGGTAGTACACTTTGCGCCCTGGTATCGGAATCAGATGAAGCTTGAGTTGGCGGATGATTTGAAGCATGCAATTGATAAGCAAACAGATCTCGAAGTCCCGGTGAACTGGGTAAGTGAGTCGGAAGCTATGGAGCGGTATCTGAACCGAGGATTTGGAAACGCGTATGATTTCAATCAGACTCCTTGAAGATAGCACAAAGATAGAAGGTATATAACTCGTCACAGAAACTGAAGCAAACCCAGACAATATAAAGATGTTACCTAGTTATCATATCTGACCAAATCATAAGAACCCCCCTTCTTCAACGCATTCTGATAAGCCGGCCTATCATGAACCCTCTTCACCCAATCCGCCAACTTTGGATACTTCTTCTCATCCAAATACTGCCTCTGATCCGCCGTGTCCATCGGAAACGACAACGTAAAATCCGCCAACCCAATCTTGGCGCCCGAAAACCACGGCTTTTCATCCGACAGAGCACGCTCCATGAGATCAAAATGAGGATCAAGACCCTGTTTGAGGATCTTTGCAATAGGGTTGAATATTGCGGACATTAATGGACGGACTAGCCAGGGTGACATGGTCGGGATGATGTGAAAGTAGATGATACTATTTACCACTCCGGTGAAGGATGAATTGGCGAATTCGAGGAAATAGGTGTCGCGCTCCTTGTCCTCATCTGTTTCTGGTACCCATTCTCCATCTGAGTACTTGTCTGATAGTAGTTGGAGAATCAGACGAGATTCTGTGACGATTGTTTTTGTTTCATTGTTGTTGTCGTCGTCATATAGGAATGGTAAAGGGCGGAATAGATTGACGCCTTGAATCTCGAGAACGGGTGACTTTCCTAGAGGAAAAACCTTCTTGAGTTCTTCTGGTGCTCGTCCCTTTACTCGCTTGTAGTTTTTCAGGTTGTACTCTTTACCGCCTGAACGGGATAGCTCTTCTAGAGCCCAGAGCACCCGCAGGGACGAAGAGGAGCTCAGATGATGTAGTGTTGGCGAGGGCAGCTTTTGCGTGGTAGTATCAGCCATTTTTCTGTAGAGATTGATTGGTCGAATGATGTAGATATAAATTCAAGTTCATGAAAATCAAAAAAGAAGAGATGAGGTGAGACTGAACGTCAACAAACAAGTCAGATCAAAGTGGGTCCGCCGCGTGATCACGTTACAACGGTAACCCTAATCCCTGTACATGCTGCCCCCTGATATGAATTTCATCAATAGAATACCAAACTCTACTGATTTCTACCTGATATGAACTTTCTTAGTAATCCTAGCCTATTCTATTCTAAAACTTTCGGCCAAATACGGTACATGTCTAGAATGAAAGACTTCTACATTAGAAATCGTAACCCGAGGCCATCTCAAGGGTATGTGACACAACAATATTTCGTTTGTAACGTCTCTTATTGATAAAAGATCTGTGAGCCAAGCTATCATCACGTAATATGACTCAGTTCTGCACCCCCGGCGCAGAACCGACAGTACGTACGGAGCAGGATTACTATATCCCTAGCGCCCCCAGAGCAACCTCGTATATAGCTAGCTAGGCACCCTCAAGCCCCTATAGTTTTGGGAGTCAGTCTTTTATAATCAAATATTTATGCTTATAAGTAGGCTCATCATATAGAGCAGTTAGACCACCCTTACTCGCTATCCTGTCATGGTTCCGGCTCTGGAGCAGGCTCCGGGTATGGCCCCCTATAAGGAGTTAAAGAAGAGATAGTTATAAAAAATAATCACTATAACCTTAAATACTTTATAATAATAAAAGAATTAGTTAAATAATAAATATAATAGACAGAATATTTATTAAAGTTTAAGTTTTGCTAGGTCTCTACATTTGCCAAAGTCACACCGTAGAGAAAAAGTCAAGGCCAAGCAGGCTCAATGTGCAGCAGTTATTCCACCAGAATGGACTTTAGCAGCCTCGAGTCTCCATTTATCCGTCCCGATTCTCGATATTCCGGACCTGCTCATGGAATGATATGGAGATCGGATACCATGATGTAAATCACTGTTCCTTTAGAATGTGTCACGGTATATGGTTTCCCCCTCTCCATTCTAGTGGGAATCTATCTATTCATCATGTGCAATAGACTCCAAGAAGCTACTCAACTTCCGCTTAGGGTTTTCAAACTTCGTTCCACGGTTAATCTCTCCCTTAGCCGTTCCTCGGATATCAAAAACACCTCTGGTAGGTCCTCCCTCGGAGGGTGGCCCAGTATCATAAGCCCCAGGCTTTCGCCCGCGAGCCAGGCCGTGGGCATCCCGTACCCGTTATATCCTCCCGCAAACCACTCCCCGTGCCCGTCGCGACTAGTGATTGTTGGTGGTAATTTGCCCACTAAGGGTAGTGCATCCGCCGTAAATCCCATAATTCCGGACCAAGCACCGACGAGTGTACGGGTCGGTTCATGTAATCCAAAGAGAGAATCAAGAGATTCCTGCAGGAATTGCACGGATGACTGCGAGAGAGTGGCATCGTCACTAGAGAGCAGCTGCTCCAGAAGAGATTTCTCTCCGCCAAAAAAGTGCCAACCTGTCTTGGCATTTTGAATACCGTAGATCAGTCCGTCTGCAAATGTGTCCGTGGCGGTGTCATAGTATGGTGTATAATGAATAGCCCAGGATGTTGTGGATCCGCGGTTCGAGATGGAGGGAGTAGCAGTGAGGTCTTGCACTGTCATAGTCCCTTTCATTGGAAATAGCACACCTCGCAGGGCCGGGAGAAGGTGACTTGTATATCCGTTTGTACAGTAGGCGATTTGAGTTGCGTGGATGGTACCTCTTGGCGTTGTCAGGGCGTATGGGTACTTTGAGTCCACCGACTGGGTATAGGTAACCTCCATGACCGGGCTGTTGGTTTCAATTGATAGACGAGAAGGATACCGGGTTGACAGGTCGTAAAAAACATTAGTTACTACCCTGTATGGCCATATTGTTCCGGCAGGGTGTACCACGGCGCCAGCGACGCCGTGGATGCCATGCTCCTGCTGTAATTAGCGAGAGCACGGTAGGGAAAGGAGAAAAAGTCTTACCTTTCGGCAAACCTCGGGACCAAGAACGGTATACAACCCCCTCAACGAAGGATGATCAGCCTCCAAGGCTTCAATTCCATGACGAACCCTTTGAAATGAACATTCATCTTTGAAAGACCGTATTTTCATGACTTCGGTGAGTTCGGGATCCCGGTCTGAGGCAAATTGTGCTGCAATCCTTCGTATAGCGTCAAGCGTCTTGATATTGAAGTGAATAATTTTGCCCGCCATTTGGACTCCGAATTCGTCCTTCAGTTTTGGATAGATTTCCGCTGCATTAATAGCAAGTTGGCCCCCATTGCGACCAGTCGCGCCAGAGCAGAGGGTTCGGGCATCAAAAACAGTTACCCTTGCTGTTTGATCCTGTTCAAGGATGGTTTTTGCCATGCATACTCCGGTGATCCCTGAGCCGATGATGGCAATATCAGTGGTTTGAGGGAGAATCGCGCTTCGAGCATTAGAGAGTCTGTGTGGGAGCTGCTGCCAGTATGCTGCTGGTGGGGTTATTGCTTGGCAGACCTGGGTCTTGTGTGATGAGGTTGAGGAGGGCATTCTCTGGGAAAGTCAGGAACTATTGGCCAATCAATGGTATTGCGGAAAGGGAGTACCGTCTACTTTGTGTTCATCCATCTGGAGTATGCTGCTCTAATCTGGACTTTTAGGGATGCAGCAGTGTTCCCTTTATACACGGCACCAAATATGGAGTGCGGTAGCTCAGGAAAACCTCCGACGGAGACTTACGCTCGTTCATGACACTAGGCTTTTTCATAGGCTGCGGGGTTTATTAGAGCTGTACAAAGGGCCTGGTTCCGGCTTAAAAAAAATCAGACCAGAAACCCGCCCTCCAGCTTGTTCACCAATCAGAGAACCTAAACCGGCTGGTCCGGCTCAAAAGATCAGCTAAACCGTTCTGTTGGATATTTTATTACGTTCCCCAGACTATATATCAGTAACTTTGCTTCGGCTATTCAATGACATGCTTCATAATCTGCACTACTCTCTTTTCAGACAATTTGCACGTCACTCCGCATGAGCAGACTGATCTCTCCTCCATTCCTCCAAGGCCTCCAGATTCAGCCCTTTGTAATTCTTCCTCCCCACAGTCCAGTACAACCCGCAAGAAATCAGAATTGCTGCTGCCGTCAGTGCAAAGTTGTAATTTAACGTATCTATAGTCCATTCCCGTGTTGTTGGGAAACACTCCATGGTAATGAGATACGTCTGCGTAACGACGGCCGCGATGTGGACAGGGATACTCCAGCGGCCAAGATTCCAGGGGCCTGGGATCCATCGATCGCCAGCGAAAACACGGAAAGTGATTGGTATAACAAAAGTTATGAGACTACTGACCACGGCGAGGGAGTAAATGATGGAGCTGGCTTCCGGGGAAAGAAAAATTATGAGAATTAAAAAGGTGCCAGTTCCTAGGATGGCGATGGAGTAGATAGGGAGATTGAGTCGTGGATGCACGTAGGCCACGCGCTCATGCCATGGGAATCCACCATCACGGGCAAATGCTGCGATCTGACTGGCATAGGTGAGAAGGGTTCCGCTTCCCCCGATGAATCCAACCGGGGTGATGGACAAGAGGAATGCCGCAGTGGGGGCTTGACCCCAGTGTTGATAAATTAGGTCCATCAATGGAAATCCACTAGAGGACGTTAGAATAAGCACCTCTACAAGAAACTCGGAATTCAAGGACATACGATTCATCTGCCGCGGCAGCATCCATATCACTGATGCAAAACGCGCAAATCAGGCAGATGACAACGCCCGATACTGCGGTGAAAGTAAAAGTGTACCACAGGGTCTTGGGGATTTCTATTTTTGCATTATGCGTCTCCTCGGCGACGTAGACAGGGACCATCCACGCGGAATTGACCCAGAGAGCACAAAGCCAGGTGTACGGAACGGTCACAGCCAAATTCCAGTCGGAATAGTTTGTGTACTCTCCAAATACCGCCTTTGCGGAAGTAAATGGGAGATGCTGAAGTTTGTGGGTGATTGGAAGACCGAATATGAAGACCAGAGAGTGTATCAGGATCAGATTTGCTGTTATCTTCTCAGTACACGTTTGCCCAACCATTAAAAACAGAGAACTTACCCATGGTTGTATACACAAAAGCAATGCGCTCCAGCCTCATCGTCATCAGACCACCCCAGATGGCAATCACGGCCAGGGATAGGCACATAATCTCAGCGTTGGTCCAGGTCATCGACGCAGAGGCTATGGTTACCGAGTAGGCAAATATCGAGGCCACAGCGTGCGCAACTGAAGCCGTTGCGGCAAACATGGCCATTACGTTCAGCCATCCCGTGATGAATGAGACGGCGTGCGACCACTCTCGCGGAGCAAGTGCACCAGCCCACCAGTAGAAGGAGCCATTGATCGGCATGGAGGAAGCAAGCTCCGCGATGGCAAGCACTTCTGGAATCAGTATCACGTTGGGGATAATCCAGCCCCTAAAAGGTCAGCATTGTCTACATTCAGACGAGCTCGAAAAGCCGGTCCTTACCAGGACAATCCCCAGTATCCTCCATATGAGACCTGATAGACTCCGGTAATCAGGATTGCAGTTAGCGGACTACAGAGTGATAATCAGCACAGTCCGGGAGCGATCAGTTGTCAAAGAGCATACGATGTCAGCGCGACAACCATGCACACATTTCCCAGAGAACGAAACACTCTCCGATATGCGACCGCATAACCGAACTCCTCGATGGTGCCATGCTCAACCAAGGTTCCATAATTCGAATGTGTTTCACTGGGTTGTAGCGGTTTATTGTCGATTGGTGAACTGCTCCCTTGCGGTTCATTACAAAGAGTCATGGTGCTGGATGGGTTATGGATTTGATGAAACGAGTTGTGAGCAGATAGTCTACCTATCCTGCTACATGGCTCTAAATATAATGGCTCAGGACATTGACTCTAGGCTCCCTATCTTTGTTTTCGTACCTTGGAGCTTCTTATCTTAAACTAAAGCAGTGGAGCCCCTCCGCACGGATCTGATCCTGGAGTCTGGTACCCGGAAAATGAACGACAAAACGCGAGACGAGCCAAGTACAAATCGCCGTCGGTGCTTTTTGCTTTTTCCTGTCGTGACACAACGCTACTACTGCCGTACCCCACACTTCTCGGCCAATGCCTTCACACCTTCCAAGAACTGGTCAATGTGCTCCTTCGTATGCGTCAAGTTCAAACACAGGAATCCTCTTCGTCCTATAAGGATTCCTTGCTTGACTAGATGGAAGTAGAATACATCACGGAGGGCCGGCCCACGATCCCCCAGAAAATCAATGCCTACTGTGCTACCGTAGCCCACGAAGATGACGTCCTTGAGTCCCGCTTGTTGCGCAATCATGTTAGCTGTCGCACGCAGATCGTCTCCAAGCTTGTTGAGTTTATTCAACGACTGCTCGGTCACCAGCTCAGCCGCTGCCACGGCTGCGGTCATGGTGTATATATTGTTGTTGAAGGTGCCGCTGTGATGCAGCACACTGCTACCCCGAGCGGCTGGGTTAAATTGCTCCATGATGTCGGCGCGGCCGCCAAAGGCACCAAAGGGGAATCCACCACCGATGTACTTTCCCAGTGTAGTCATATCAGGGTAGACTCCCCAGGCGCCCTGGAGTCCGTAATAGTGTAGGCGAGAGGTCACCACTTCGTCGAAGATGAGAACCGCACCGGTGTCGGTAGCAGATTGACGTAGAAACCGTAGAAACTCAACTGAAGCCGGTCGTACGCCTCCTGCCATTTGCATTGGCTCAATCAGAATGGCGGCGAGAGTGTTGTCAATCAAGGGGCGTGTTTGTGCAATATCGTCAAAGGTGCCGACAACAAAATCGTGGGGTAGATTCATCGGGTTACGTGTTGTGCCAGGGAAACTGATAGTTCCGCCGTGATAGCCACCGTCAAAAACCAAGATCTATTCACAGCAATAAGTATGAGCATCATCTTCTCCAGTAGACCAAAAATAAGACAGTCTCTCATACCTTGTTTCGGCCTGTAAAGGCTTTCGCAGCAGCCAAGGCAAACGTATTGGCCTCGGTGCCGGAGTTGCAGAAGCGAACCCGCTCAATGCTCTTAAACCGCGTCTGCAATATCGCTCCCAGCTGAGCCTCCTTTTCGATGACTCCTCCTAAACTAAACCCTGTGGCAAGGGCATCCTTCACTGCTTGCTGGATCACCGGATGTGAGTGTCCATAAAGTCCGGCCGTGTAATCAGATACAAAATCGAGGTACTCCCGCCCATCTACAGAGGTGACGTGTGCATCATTTACAGACATAAGTGTGAGTGGAAAGGGCTCGGACCAGAGAACAGATCTGGTATTTCCAGCTGGCAGGACATTGCAAGCACGGTCAAATGCGGCTTTGGATTTAGGATTTGCCTGTATGAACTCGTCGACGAGTTGTTGACGAAAGGTAGTAATTGATTCAGACATAGCAGTTGAATACAAATAAGCAAGCTGCAATATAGATGAGCGAACAAACCAGGAATACTCGTCGGACTTTGCTGAGGTATTTATACCCTGGCGGGAATTTTCACGGTCCGGCTAAAATGGTTCTCATCTTCTATTACTATACTTGCTACGCCAAATTAAGAAGCTTTCACGTACTTTTTTTCATGACTATAGATATGAATCTAAATTTGCCATCCCTATCTAAGAAGCGTTGTGCAACGACTTACGATACTGTTGCTCGACATAAAAGGTACGCGCTCCCCTTGACTTGACGACCGACATTTTCGCGCCCTTGGGAATCCAAACCAAGCTACCAGCCTTGAGTTCGCTAATCTCCCCTGTTTCTTCATTCTTTAGAGTTAATTCTCCTGTACTTACTATATCAGCAACCGCTTAAGCAACTCTCGATTTTGTATCCTCTTACCGGCCACTAGGATTTTGATCTCATCCCATCCAGCTTCCCAAGATGGAGTAGGCTCATCGATATCGACCAGGTCCCAAACTCCAGCCACGATGGGATGTTCATCGGAAGCACTGTCACGGTCAGTAACCCCAGTCTTAAAAGGGCTGGGCTAGATCGAATCACTTACCTAGACCCCACAAGATCCGTGTAGGCGCCAAGGCCTTCTTCGGTTGTGGGGACTATTTTGTCTGCCCCGGTGATAACGACAATGCCCGGCATGGTAGATGTATACTCGACCAGTCTGGAGGTTGATGAGTGGCAGGAGTAGCCATTTCAGGCTCTTCCAAAGTTCTTTTACAGATATATATATAACCTATGCAGCGGCAAATGCAAGTATCCCGTCGGAAGGCCAATTGAACCACCCGCTGGCCATGTACGCAGAGTACTCCATGTATCAAGCCTAGTCCAAGAATAGCTAGTCCACTGCGCCATCATCCCCATATATAACCCGTTGTTTTTCACACCGACGGCCATTTTTCCCCCCTGCCACAGCCCCCAACCGATGTGCTAAATCAGTAAAGATGCCAGTACACAACTGGCACCTGAAGCTCAGTGGGCGTGAGAATCAGGATATCAGGTACTTAATCCACATCACCCAACGGTCGATTGTCGCCATTGGAGAATGTGCGACGCCGTTGCTAGACGAGATCCTCCCGCTTGCCTACAGTCATACGTCGATTCTTAGTGCCTTGCTTGCGTACTCCTCTCGCCTTCGACTTTCATCTGGAGATAGTAGTGCGGCACCTGCAGGCGGGTCTGAATGGGAAGCGCTGGACCGCCACCAAGAGACAATCACCAAGGTGCAACTAACCTTGTCTCGGCTTCAGTCGGGGAATCCAGTCCATGATGGTGATGTGATGGAGGTGTTAGCCTCTTCTCTCCTATTGACGCTATTTGGATTTCCTGACCAAGTACACAACTGGTCACTGCACGCTACTGGAATGATTGCTTTGATTGAATCACTTGACCAAGAGATGTTTCGATCTGTGCCATTGGTGCGATACATACAGAAGGTTGCGGCGCATCTCGACATCTCGGCCTTTGCTCTGAACAGACAAGAGGCTAGTCAACACAAATGGCTGGCTTGGAAGATCTGTCCTTGGAGAGGGAATACCTCATTAGAAGAAGAGCCTAGGGAGTTCACAGACTTCGAAGTTTCGTCCGGTTATCCGGAGACATTATTGACGCTGCTTGCTCTCATGTCTGCAGTACTTGAAGGCCAGATTGACGATTCTGTCGTGACATATATAGATGACATATACCAAGACATACAACAAACTCAAGACCTTACGCTATCTGACTATGGCTCCCCGCAGCAGATAGAATTCTACTGGAAGCCGCGAATGCATGTGATCATTGCCGAATGGGAGCCTCCAATAGTGCCGCCTCGCATGTCGAGCACGCTCTCCCTGGCATTGACGACAGCCTGGGAGATAATTAGAAAAGCAGCACATATTTATCTTTCTCGCGGCGGGTTTGCAATCGGCATCTACACCCCCATACCCCCTCATCGGCGGCGGACTAATCAAAGATATGTCCGCGAAATACTTGTTGGTCTTCAATCGCTAATCACACTAGCCGAAGAACAGGAAATCACGATCGCGAATGCGATGACCTGGCCGATGACCGTGATCGGCAACGAGATATTCGATGACTATGCGCTGCAAGCGGAACTTGTGAGTCTATTTGAGCGTATGTACCAGTACTTCCACATTGCGCACCTCATCCACATCCTCGACCTATTGAAAGAGCTATGGCAGCAGTATACCATGTCGAAGGTCATCTCGTCAGTCATCTCGTCATCTCCAGAGCCTCCAACGGAGCTAAGTCTGCAACTTCTGGCTGCCAAAAAGAACCTCTCAGTTCCGCTCTTCTGATTTGTATGGGATACGTATCACCGGATCAGAATACTCAAGTCAAAGTACCCATTGCGGCAAATGCGCATATTCGGCGCACACATATTTTCAATAAGGAGCCGAAGCTCATCCGTATTATCTGGCAAGTCTCGCCAGATCTCCTCGCTCGGACTGGCCGAGTACTGCCATGCTGCAACAGCTTCATCCCTTTGCAGAGGAATAATTCCAGTTCCTGTCCCGCCCCACCGGTAGCATATCAGCTGCTGCGCGGATATCATCCTGGCATCCATGTTGCGGAATGCAGTCCGTGCCAGACAGCCTAAGAGCAACGTGTGAATCTCCTCGATGATTGGTATATCATACCGCTTGCAATGGGTTGTGATTGCCGATAACAGGCTGTGATGGTGGTCGCTTGATCGGAGAAGCTTTGCGGGGACAGCGCTCTCGAGGGAAGCTTGATTGGAATTGTCACTAAAGAACTGACGAAGAGCTATTGCATGAACAATGGTGGAGTGGAGAAGGAAGATTATCGTTGCAGGCGAGATGCTCTCCAAGTATGGATCAAGAGAGAGAATAGTTGGCAAAACCTGAGAAGTTAGTTTATGGGTTGAAATCTGGCACAGCAGGACATACGTCTCCGAGGAGAAGAGAGTGTTCTAGTAGGTAGCTGAAACGACTGGCTTCATGGTAAACAGAAGGGTTCATGATCAGATCAACCAGGTCCCGAGTCCCATCTAGGCGAGCTATTAGTCTTCCACAGGATAGCTTTGATGTTGAATATTCGTACATAACAGAATGAACAGCCCGTGCATCCAGACCATCGCCTCTGCTTCGTAGGCATATGTCAAATCGTCGAACCGCAGTAAAGATGGTGGGAACCGAAAGAAATAATAGCATAGATCATTTTTGGCAGCATTCCACGCTCGACTGCCAAATACGGGAGCTTCAATAACCGCTCGCATGCAGCTAATAAATGATTAACGACCAGAGTCTATATAAGTGACGGGCGAAGGGCTGGGGGTGGGTACTTGACCAGTGGATGTATCAAGACGAAATATCCAATCCCTTTGTGCACCCCTATCTCTCCCTGGATGGAGTCGCAAGACGAGGAAGTATGCCAGTCATTATCAGCCACCTGTGATTTGGAATGGACTTGGAATTGACAGCTGGGTTTGCCCTGATTGTGCAGCAGCGCCAATACGCTGGTAACCAATCCCTTATCAGCCACTCTGCTGAGAGAGAGGGAGGACAACCCCCACTTACGCGTCATGAATATACAGAGACATCTCAGTGCTGTCGCAAATGAGCCGATGAATTTGAGCTAGGCTGCTTCCAGAACTTACCGCCGAGCTAATTCGTCCCAGTCATTACTTTGGCTGCGCGTTTTCGAAACGTCTTGCAGTATTACGCGAGAGAGCGAATACCATCGAACGGAAATACCAGCAAACTCCTCGCTCAGACACCATGTGTAGCTGAAGAGAAGTAGGACGAGAACGCTCCCTAGTTGCAGCTGATGGTTTTTCCATGTTAGAGTTGGGGTCAAGGCGAGTGCACTCATCTGGAAATGGTCTCGGCTTAAGTTGAAAGAATCTGCAACAGGCTCCGGAAGCCGGTAGCGAAATAGCTCCAGAGCTATCGCCAGAAGCGCATGTTGTAATTCTATGTTCAAAACAGGGCGGATATCGTTGTTGGCTTGTAAACTACTTGGTAGCACCCCGAACACGCCAAGCTTCCTCGAAGATGACAAGAGCTGCTGAAGAAGGCTGTCAATGAGAGTTGAATCGATTGGGACGTTAGTGGCATTTTGGGATCCGGTTTCTGCAGCTGGCCGGACATCTGCTGGGGACTCGGATGGGCTGAATTCCTGGCTACTGGGTGGCGATTGAGGTTCTGTTGACATTCGGCGGACAACCCTTTCTTGCCGCGCAGATTCCGCTTTCCTCGGACGTCCCCTTACTCGCACAGGGCGCTCAGTGAGGCAAGGGAGCTGCAAACGCTGACAACGGGCACATGGACTCTGGGAATCACACTGCGTCTTCTACACGCGTATTAGCACAAAGTGCGGGGAAAGTTGGGGTAGAGTGGGGAGGCCTGCCAAGGCCCAGCATCTATCGCAAGCCCTAGGAAACATCTTGATGAGACATTTGGTTGCACAGAGAAGGATAGCAAGCGGCAAAGGTAGGAGAATTATGCTAAGTTTCTGGCATGTGCAGAATATTAGCGGTGGTGGTAGTGGCAGAGGTTACCCCACTCCCACGGATAGTCGTGAGCTATGGTGCCGGATATGAACGCAAGTAATAATATCAAAAATTCCCGTCGGTGGATTTCCATTATATAGCTCCAAAATATGCCTAGATATGTATAAGCGGTAAATTGTAGCTAGGAATAGCACCGGGCACGCTTTCTCTAAAAGGCCATCCCCTAAGGTAAATGATTTCACTTTTCCTTTGTTTTCAACAATCTATCCATCCTCGCACATCTACTGAACGATGTTGACAGACGAGACCCCGACTTGGGAACAACGGGCAGCGCGCAAACGTGCTTCTCGAGATGCTGAGATTCGCAAATGGCAGCCAGGACCAGTCCGCAGCCCGAAACCAGACGAAACGTACCTGAAAGACTTTCCGCTTCACTGTGGTCTCCTGACCGAGGAACAAGTGCAGATCACAGAGTCAAGTCCCAGTCACCTGCTGTCCAAACTATCGAGCGGACACTGGTCCGCCGAGGCTGTCCTTCGAGCTTTTATAGCACGAGCCACAATTGCTCACTACCTTACCAACCCTCTGAGCGAGATTTTTTTTGATCGCGCCATAGCCCGGGCCAAGGAGCTAGATAACATCTTGAAGACTACTGGAAAAGCCGTAGGCCCTCTCCATGGTCTCCCTATCAGTTTGAAAGATGTAATAAACGTCGCAGGACAGGAAACAACTCTTGGCTTTGTAGCCCTGATTGGCCAGGTCCCTGAACACGAAGACCGACTAGTGACAAAGCTTCACGAGGCAGGCGCTGTGTTCTATTGCAAAACGAACGTCCCTCAGACATTGATGTCGGGAGAGTGTAATAACTTCGTCTTTGGTCGTACATCAACTCCTTACAATATACAGCTTAGTGCTGGCGGTTCGAGTGGTGGTGAAGGATCTCTGATCGCCCTCGGGGGCAGTCCACTAGGCGTTGGGAGCGATATTGCGGGATCAATACGCACTCCGGCCAACTTCAATGGAATTTACGGACTATGTCCTTCTCCATTTCGCTTTCCGGAGCATTCAGCTGAGAATACAGACGGCAATATGGTTATCCAGGCTGTTGCAGGCCCAATGGCTCGCGGCGTTGACGGATTAGAAGTTTACACGCGAACGCTGTTAGGTCTGCGCCCCTGGGAGTGGGACTTCAGCAGCGCTCGAATTCCATGGAGGGAGGATGAGTATCAGGAAGGACTCGGCAATGTACACCCTCTTTGCTTTGCGTTTATGCCGCATGACTCAGTCGTACTTCCTAACCCTCCCATTCAACGTGGCATGCGGGAGTTGAGGGAAGCTCTTCTTCATGCGGGCCATCAAGTCATCGACATTGACCCTTGGGATGGCCGGGAGATTATGGAGACTGCAACTCCCATTTTGAACGCAACTGGAGGGGAGGAAGTCCGGAAGTTACTCAGCGTGCTGGATGAGCCGCTAATTGCGGAGGTTACACCTCTCGAAGAAATGACCACTCTGTCGGTTGCGCAGTATAAGTCTGGTACGGTCAAGATCAAGTGGCTTCGTCAGAAATATTTGGACATCTGGCAAGCCACTGCATCGAAGACCACCACTGGCCTGCCAGTTGATGCCATCATTCTTCCATCCGGTGGCACAGTTGCCCCTCCTCATGGCACGATGGAATACTTTACCTACGAGGCTATCTCAAATGTACTTGAATGGACTTGTGCCACTGTGCCCGTCACCAAAGTGGACCCATTGTTAGATCCCAAGCCGGAGGGACCCTTTAACCCCATGTCAAATTATGATCAACGGAATTGGGATACATGTAAGTCACCCTACAACAATGCAGAATCGTCTATATTCACCACTACTATATTCTGACCGTTACATAGACAACCCAGAGAAGTACAGAAATGGCCCCGTGTGCTTGCAAGTTATGGGAAGGAGATTCGAGGAGGAAAAAGTGTTGGGCTTACTACGAACAATTGACAGGGCTCTGGGAAGAGATGAATTCTACCAGTCGTGAGCTTAGCCTAGATCAAATTACATAACGTAGAATATAATCATCCATCCACTACATAACAACGCACCCCATCCGTGATATTCCCTGATCTTCTAATGTCTCCCCTTTCTTAAACTTGGGTCGAGGCGCGTCTGTCTCCGATCGGTTTTTTATATCGAATGGCGGATATCGCCACTGCAAGAAATAATCAACCCAGCCAGGCACCCGGACAACAGGGCGGTTGTGACTGAAAGTATCGAATCCCCATTTTCCGTGGTAAGCCCCATAGCCAGAATCTCCAACACCGCCAAAGGGCGCAGATGGGACATCCGGATGTACGCCAATATCGTTAACTGTTACCCCGCCAGAGTTGGTGGAATTGAGAATAGTGTCGATCTCTGAGGAGTCATTCGAAAATATATATAGACCTAGTGGATATGGACTGCCCCGCAGAATATCCAACGCTTCTGGGACCGTTCTTTTCACAACTGGCAAGACGGGGCCAAAGAGTTCTTCTGAAAGAAGCGGGTCTTCAAGCTCTACGTCTGTGACGATTGTTGGGTAGATGAGTTTTTCCCCTCTCAAATGACGCCCCTCAAACACCTTCTTGCCCTTGGTGCGCTTGAGCAGTTCATAAAGCCGATCATACTGTCGCTCGCCGATAATACGCATAATCCGTCGTCCTTGGTGAACTGCTCAGCCCAGTAGATCAGGCGTGTAACGAGCTGGTCGTGCACCTCGGGATCCACAAAGACATGGTTTACACAAGTACAGATCTGGCCGAGGTTGGTCAGTTTGGCGGCCACCAGCCGCTTCGCGGTAACCTCAATATTTGCTGATTTGGTAACAATCGCTGGCGCCTGTCCACCTAGCTCGAGCGCTGCAGGGGTGATGTTTCTGGCCGCCGCTTCTGCAATGATGCGACCGACGCGCGTGCTGCCGGTATAGAAAATGAAATTGAACTTATATTCCAAGATCTTGCTCATGGCCGCGGCATCTGCGCGGATGAGTGCGATCGCCAAGGGATCCAGGTACTTGGAAGCCAGTTCACTCAGTAGCACCTCGGTATGAGAAGCTACTTCCGAGGGTTTGAGTACGACACAATTTCCTGCTGCAATAGCAGCGGCTGCCACAGATAACAGTGTTGAGAGAGGGTAGTTCCAGGCTCCGACAACGAGGACAATTCCCCGGGGCTCCTTGCGGATCCAGGCCTTGCCGACATATCGGAAAAAGAGATCTGCTTCGGGAGGCGGCGCACCCTGAGACCAGGTATCTACGTTCTTGAGCATTGTCAGGATAGTATTCTTCACATCGCTTACGTCATAAGAGAGTGACTCAAACGCGTTTCGGTGCAGATCGTCGGCCATGGCTTTGACGAGAGCCTCCTCATTCTCGTCGAGTAACCAGAACAACTGTTTGAGCTGCCACTTGCGCCATCGGATGTCTTTGGTTCGATTCGTGGCAAAGGTGGCGTGAAGCTTCTGGTATATCGGGCGGAACTCGTTATCTGTGATATAATTCGACATGGTGATGGTTGTAATCAGGGTTGATAACCAAAGCAACTACCCCATTACCAACCATCGGCTTCTGGCATAGGGCTTTATAGGCAGATCATTGAGCCGACGTGAATTGGGTGAGAATCTTTGGCCAGCCGAGGGGAGTTAGAAGTGGAGAAATCCACCGACGGTGATTTACATGCGCAACAACTTGATACATACCTTGGTTGGTTCCCGCAAACTGGCCATCGTGAGCTCCAAGCACCCAACGAGACCAAGCCTCGAAATTCCTTGAGCGCTTGATTTTCTGAGCGAAATTGACTCTTGAGTTCTGGAAACCAGGCTAACATATTCACACCCCAAGGCTTACCTGATACACTCCCAGGAACCTTATGCGGGGAGAGGTTGGAAGAATGCGGGGAAGGGCGCTGAAAAAAAAGCCCGACGGCGATTTACAGTATTGCTTTCAGCCTCCATCCGACAGCTACTGTCCTTAAAGCAACAGACCAGTCAATGCGTGGGAGCCGTACCATGTCTATTATAAAAAAGTCTGTAATTCAAGCATACTCAAGAAAGGAAGTATTCCATTGTCACTGAACTTACCATGGCTACCTGGCTCTCACAAGGTGTCTGGGCTGACCAGGCAAACGACGAAAAGGTCTACGCTCGCGCTCCCAACCCAGCCGAGTTTCCTGAAAATCGGGCTATCTCCAAGAGCTACTGGATCCGTGAGCATGCCTTTGATTTCGAAGATCAATGTGGGCGGGCCCCTCTTCCTCATGAAGTCGACGTCGTCATTATCGGATCTGGTATCACTGGTGCAACAGTGGCATACCAAATCTCGCGCACGCAACCCAATCTTCGTGTCGCTCTAATCGATGCCCGTGGGCTCTGCACAGGCGCTACTGGAAGGAATGGAGGACATTTTTTCCGGCCGGAGGTGTATCAAATTCGAGAGTTCGCGAAGCAATTTGGTGCCGAGGAAGCCGTGAGACTCAAGCGGTTTGCACTGATAAATCGAAAAATGATGTTAGCAGCAATCAACGAGCTTGATGCCGCGGCTGATGTGGATTTGCGGCTTGACGGGACAATCGGCGTGTTTGAAACAGCCGAGGAAAAAGAGGAGTTTGTAGCGGATTTGGAGTTTGCCAAACAGCACGGCCATGAACCAGAGGGCTACTTGATAACAGAGCAAAATGATGTCCTCTCTGTTGGTTCTCTCTTCCACAGCTGTTGAGCTCGTAGAAACTGACACGGTGTGTGGACCTAGAAAGTCAAGATCGCTGAAAACAAGGCCCAACACGGGGCAGCATACATCGAAAAATCCGGAACAATCTATGCTCGAAAATTCGTCGGGGTGCTATTAAAGGCTGCTTTGAAGGGCATGTCCGCATTGACTCTTCACGGCTATACACCGGCGTCATCGGTCGTCAGCGACTTTACGGCAGAGAAGTACCACTACACAGTCTCGACAAACCGCGGCGCTATCAGAGCTCGCGCCGTATTTCACGCGACGAATGCCTACTCTAGCCACCTCCTCCCGTCCCTAATTGGCAAGAATGGTGTGTACGGTTGTAAAGCGCATATGCTGGCCGCGCAGCCAAACAAGATCGCGCCAAATCTTCAACTAACACGAGGACTTGGATACCGGGATTTCTATCACTGGATCTTGCAACGGCCAAATAATGGACCTTATTTGTACGGCCTCGCAACTGCCGAGAAGATGGGTGATTATAACGATAACATTACCCTTCCTGAGAACAGCCAGTACAGAAAGGATATGGTCCGTTTCCTTGAAACTGCCTTCCCACATCACTTTGAGCAGATTGATGTCGCGCGCGACATCCTCTATGACTGGACTGGAATCCAAGCATTTACCACAGATGGCGCTAGCAGGGTCGGGCGGCCGACTAAAGGAAGTCCAGGCGAGTACGCGTCGGTAGGGCATAACGGCGAGGGTATGGGCAGGTGCTTTGCCTGTGCCACGGTGGCAACGGATGGCATGCTGAACTATTTGCAAGGAAATAAATCGTGGACACCCCCTGAATGGTTCCCAGTGTCATTTTCTATGAATTTGGGCTCGGGAGATTTCTAATGTTTGTACATTATAGTACACCATTTTTCTCGCTTATTCTTCCTACTGTCACGTTATCTTGTGACTCAAGCAATTTGTATGACTCAAAAGACTTGATAGTCCTCGTGACTCGAAAAAAATAAACAGCCCTACGACACTCGATACCGGAGTCTGAGACAGCCGTTGGACTGAATTTAGCACAAATTTCAAGGCTTAATGGGTTTTCAGACCCGGTGAAGAAAGTAGATATCTTGAACTATAACGATGTATACGTGTAAGTATCCCTTGTTGTAGCTAGCCATGGAGGGTTATGTCTCAGTATTGTGGCGGACTAGTAACCATGCCCACCTTGCCAAAATGCGTTCTTCTTCTATTGTGTTAGTGGAACTTTTTTGTGAACAATTAATTTTAAAACTGTTATTAATCATTCTTTGTAGTTATCTCAGACCTCAAAAGCCCTCAGGCGAGGAAGTTCACGATAGCATGAAGTTAACCTGTCAGTCTCCTTTAATCTTATAATTTAGCGCTTCTACACCCTTAATGCAGAATTAATATATATATATAGACCAGGATTACTATATCTTTAGCGCCTCTAGAGCAATCTTATATATAGCCAGCTAGGCACCCCTAAGCCCCTATGGTTTCAAACTTCCAGAAGTCAGTCTTTTATAATCAAATATTTGTGCTTATAAGCAGGCTCATCATGTAAGGCAGTTGGACCGACCTTGTCTACTATCCCATGCTTCGTGATACGGGATATAGCTAAACTAACATTCAATAAGCTGTGTTGCGCTCTTCCGGAATCTGCAGTTGTCACAATTTCACAGTTGCTCGGGAGCTTCTGACCCGACGGCATGATCAGATGGCCGATATTCGCTAATGCCTCTTAAGAGATCATCCCACGTCGCCCACCATTCAGGCGTTGGAGGCTCCACCTTATAATACTCACGCCAGTATCCGATGTCTTCATGTTGAATATTGACGTCAAATCTCTTAAATGCGGCATGTAAGAGTTCACAGAAATTCATCAATATAAGCAGAACTTGTCTGTCACAACGGTACGCCGCATACTCCAGAATTCCCCAACCATCCACACTCTGAAACGAACAGTCTGACCGCGCCTTTAACAGTAAATCCATTGAATCATATGAATGATAGAACGCTGCGTGCATTAGCGCAGTTTGCCCTTTTCGATCCCGGATATTCAGATCTGCACGATTGAATATTAGTGCGTTGATTGCCCGTACATTGTTAACTGAGGCTGCTATGATTAGTGGGGTACGTCCATATGTATCTTGAGCGTTAATATTTGCACCATAGCGAAGTAATGACTCTATGAGTAAAGGATCAACCTCAAGTGCCTGTGCGGTACGGTGCAAAGGTGTATACATGGCGCTGTTAGCAAACCCATGATGATTTGGGTTGGCATGTGCTGCCAAAAGGGCGTTGACAGCGGCTAGATCGCTTCTTTGTGCTGCCCAGCTCAACGCTGTTTTCCCGCGGGAATCTGTGATATCTATGTTATCAGAGTTCTGAATGGCAGTTTGGAGGCCGCCGCTCCTTATCCTTAGTACTGTTTGATGCAAAATTGAGAATTGAAAATAATCATCTTCATCACCAAAAAGGTGCATCAAGGATTGGGCAATCGGATCATAGAATGAACTTCCAAGGATCGCACTCCAAGCAGATTCGAATGATGGAAGGGACCTACTTGCTAGTATCAGCACGAGGGACATAGTATTTAGAAACTATGGTTCAAAGAAGGGTGGAAATGGGAATGCGAAAAGCACGCAGAATTCTTCCATATTGAGAAACTCCATGCCGCCCGGAAAGGATTGCTTACTCACTTTCCATCACTACCAACTTCGTAAGGGTCAGCACCTTCGTTGATCAATAGCTGGCACATGTTAAGAGTCGCCAGTTTATTGTCTCCAAAATGGAATGCGAACTGCAGACCTCAACAGTCAGTGTCGTGGCATACTATCTCCACATTTTGTACCCACACTCAGTAGAGGTTTCCCATTTTCGTTGACATCGAATGGGGAAGCCAGTCCTTGTGAAAAGAGCGATTGGATGGCCTTGATGTCCCCTCGTAGCATATGCTGAAAAATGAGTGATGAATTTTGTCTCACTCGCGGCATTCGTATCTGCCACATCGGACCATCGCGACGACTGTATGTGAAGAGGATTGACATCATCCGTGAAAGAAGCCATCCAGGACACCAATAATTAATTTTTAAGTGGAACTTGTGATGACGAATTCGACATGTAGGTTGGTTACATGGGGGAATTATGTTACTTGTTCCAGTGTAGCTCAGAAGCACCGAACCTAAGAGCGAGCCAAGATAATTCGGGGTTTGGAATTGTTTATTTTGATGGCAGCTGCAAGTGCAAGCGCAGTACGTTGGAATCCTTCGTGTGACGCTGAGTATGATCGAAGTTGAGTCCGGATCACCTAGGGACGGATTTGTTAATTGAACGATTGCTCTATGATTGACATGACTCACCCGACAAAAGTCCTGCTCTCATTCCCTGTTGTGCTAGCGCGGGTTCAGGTAGAGCAATTTCGGACTCAAAAGCGGCTTGAGTAGGAACAGTTTTCAAGACAGCTTCCAGCTCTCCAAACTGTTTTCTTGTTATCTTCTGCCTCTGAGGTATTACCTCCTCCAGTCTGTGTTCCGTATTTCTTTTTCCAAAGCACATAGCATCGACCTGACACTCAAATCCTGCTGTTGCTGCGCTTCCTAAAATACAGTCAGAATATAGTAGTTGACTCTCTGAAGAATAGCATACCGGCTCCGTGCTCTCTGTGATATGCTCTATCAGAAAGACTGAATGGGATCAATGCCTTCAACCGCCTTTGCATACTCCATTCCTCTATGACCGCCTTAGTACAAGCTGCTGCAGTAATAGCTGAATACCCCTGCCAGTCTTTGCTTTTGTGGCAATCCGCGTAATCACTTACGCCCTTGACAATAATAGTAGGAAGGCATTGCCATACCCCAGCGCCCTCCATTTCAAAAGCGATCACTTTGTCAGTAGCTGAGAGGTTATCCCGGGCCTGTGCACACCGGACAGTCCCGTCTCCTGATGCAAAACAACCCAAGTGTATAGAACAGCTTCGTGTATCGTTGGGACCTTTGGTATACATGATTCCATCGTTGTCATTTGACACCACTTTTGACCTGTTGCACCAGCCGCGGTGTTCCAATAGCATATCGTCACAGCCGAGTGCTATACACGATAGTTTCAATGCAACGTCACAGACGCTATCCTCCAGGTGGTAGCATCTAGCACATGTACTACACACAATTGGGTCCTGGTGTTTATGCCGATAGTTGGGTGGAAAAAGTTTATCATTTTCTGCACCTGGCCATGCAAATTTAGGGGATCTAAGTTTTCCCAAGAGTTCTGTGGAAAAAGACAAAGTCTTGTGTTGTAATCTTTGAAGAGCTGGCTGGTACGAGAGGTTTCTCAAAAATGACGCAATCTCGATATTTGGATTACCAAGATTATCTTCAGGGATGTCTTTTCTTTGGAAGTTATTGGGATAAAGTCGGCCGAAGCCGACGTCAATCACCCTGTTGCTAATGATAACATCGCCCAGAAATATTTCGACTCCATCAGTTGTCTTCGGCACACCTCCACAAACCCCAACAACAATACAGATCTTAATCCCTTCAAAGTGACTCCGAAGGTAAGATGCTGCACCTGCGGCTATCGCCTTTCCCGGCTGTCCTCCTAAGTATGCCAACACAATATGGTAACCGCTAATTCTTCCTGTAGTGTAAGCGGTGAGATCGCCGGGGGATTTTCCGGAAGACAAGCTGTGGGTTTCATATTTGACATCTAAGAGAGCCTCGACTGCCTCGCGTTCAACCCGCAGGGCACATATAAGGGCTATCTCGAAGTTTTGGCGATGCAAAGGATGACTGAGGTGTTGCATTTGTTGCATTCTGTAGCAATGAGGGAAGGGTGTTGCTTATCGATCTTGAGGGAAGGCAGGTTTGATTCTAATTAGGGAGCAATACATGATTTACGAAGATCATTCGTGGTGGGGAAAGGTATCAAGCTGGAACGTCTGAGGCTGAATACACCTGGCTTGACCTTTTCTAGGCAGTATTCGAATTTCAACTGATATCATGTTATTTTACAGTAAATTACAGTCTTCCTTTTCTTTCTGTGTGAAGGCGACAACCCAGCCCAATCATTTTTTACAGCCTCCAAAATCTGGTCAACGCAGCCTTGTCGTAGGCACAGCCTCACCGGTGCAGCGCCAAACTTCGTTCTGCAATAGGCTGTGGACATACAGAGGGGTTATGGTGGTGCACATAGCAGCCTTACCGATGCGATGTACTCCCAGCCATAAATTTTGGACAGTTCCCCGCGGAATGGAGAAGGCCTTCTTCAGTTGATGAAAATCTGTCGAAGTACCTCAAGGACGACGTCGACAAGCCAGACCACTCCATCATGGCAAGCAAGCCTGCATCAACAATTCCACTCCCGAAGCCTGAATCCGAGACTCGTGAAGCGTTTCACAAGCGCATAACAAAGGCGCTTCTGCGATACGCGCTGAGACAGGTACGTTCGACTTCAACTCCTAGATCATAGAGCAAACGTTAACATGGACAGGCCAACACGAAGGTGATTATCCTCCTCGGGCACTTGCGATCTGGGAAGTCGGGTCTGTTTGAAGCCATCACCGGACAAAAGGGCCATTCTGCCAACGGCATTGACCCAGGTAAATTGACATGCCCAGTCTCCAGCAGCTTAACTCACTGATCTACCTGCTTGCTAACATGTCCGGTTTTCAATGAAGTAACAAAGGAATATCGCCTCGGCCACGCACATATCAACGGCGAGTTCTATCTCTTCGTCGACACACCTGGCCTCAACGAAACAGGAGGTAATAATGCCGACATCCTCCGCGAGATAGGTCGCTTTCTCGACGCCACCAAAGACTCAGTGACATATGCCGGTGTCCTGTATATCCATCCAGCGACGGTGCAATTCTCCAACGACTGCCAAAGGGCGCTCGAGTTTCTAGAGCACTTTTGCGGGCTGGAGTATTCACCGTATATTACCTTCGTGACAACGATGTGGGATGAATGCACTCAGGAAAGAGCAATGAGACGTCATGATGAGAACGTCAAGGAGATCAAGGAGAAAAAGTGGGCGCCATTCATTGACAGGGGCGCGGAGGTCTATTACCACGGCAGGGTTTATTAAAACGGGGAACCGACACTTGCATACCTGGACATCGATGACCAAGCAGCAGATAGACGGGCCTGTGCACGAGATATGATTAGTAGAGTGTATCCCAAGGACAAAGAGTATACAGTCCCTCCTCTCATCGTTCAGGAATTGCGCGAACATGTCCGCCTGCCCGCCACCACTGCGGGTCGACATCTGCAGATGACCTACAGCCAGGTTGCCATAACGAATACGCTAACTTACGGTGCTGGCCGTATTGCTGGCACAGAGGCATCTGAGATCCCAAATCCGAACGGAGCAAAGGACAATGAGTCGTGGGGATTTGACTGGATAGAGTCTGCTGTCAACGTCGTCGTTGACGTGATCGCATTTCCATTCCGTCTGATGCAAACCTTGCTCACGATGCTGTGGGACCTCTTGCGGATCCTCGGGATGATGGTCCCAATCGTCCGGGTCACGCCGCACCGGCTTACAGCGGACGGTGTCGAAGTCCGTGTCACATTACTAGGTGGCCTGTCGGCTATAGTTGGGTATAGCCGTCCTGGAGGCTTCTACTGGCGGGCCAGGGAGTCAGTCGAAGGCAATCCTGCGGAGGAACAAGACGATGAGTTTCTGACCGATGTCCTGAACGAGTTACGGAAAGACTCAATGGATGGCTTTAATCTCGAGGAACTCATGGAAACTGGTCCGTCGCAGACGCCGACCCGACATGAAGAACCTAACCCCGAGCAGCAGTATCGAGTTTTTGGGGAGGCGTTTGAACAGTCTTGTTCCATGTTAGAGCAGAATTAAGATGTCCACGGGTGGAAACGGCGTTGCTCCATTATGTAGACGCCGGTTGACTTTTAGCTTGTCTGTTAGGGTTTCTCTGCGTGCATTATCTCTTCTCTTCGTTTGGTGGCTTTGAAATACATTAATTTTATATTAAAATTACTGGAGCGCTGCTGTATTGAACTTTGGGAAAATAGCGGCTATTAATGGCTTCCAAAAATACCCACACTAATGATCAACCATGGACAAATTACCATGAGGGTAGATTACCTGTTGAATATAGAAAGATCTCGGTGGATGTGTTGTTCCTATAAGGAAGTGGGTTTGTGCATACATGGTGTATATAACCAGTCCATCAGCCCCTCAAGATTAGAAGAAGTATGAACAATTTTATACAACTAAACCTACAAAATTACCACGGTGCCAATACATGGAGGGAGCTTATCCGCGAAGAATAATTACCCCCCGGAGGAAATGAAACACCCCGTACACCTTTTACAAACGTCGCATTCTCATGTGTTCGGTGGTACGTACTTCCAGGTTGGAAGAATGCGATTAATCTGCTGTCGAGAGCTAGAACTTATCATCGTGATGGTGTTATTTCCTATTCATCATAGCCAATGCGACTTTGTGCGTCTGCTGTGATCTTCTAGTGCAGCCATTTCCCGTCATGTTCCTCGAGTCAGGTGGATCAAGTTTATCAATTTGTCGAAAATTGCCGATGTGCATTATTACACGGGCGACTAGCCTAAGTTGATACAGTGATGCTACCAATAACGTGAACATCGTTGCCTAGCTCATAGGTCACGTGTATAACTGGGTCAACTGCATCCAATAGATAATTTGGAGTGAATGAGTGTCGTAAACCGATGTTTCGTAAACGTCTATATCAGAGTAAACTCGTCACTTAACGGCGGTTAAATGGTATTCTGATAATGAAAGGGCAGGATGCCTAAGAGATATTCGAAGATAGCCTAAGTTTAACTAGGGGTTATATGGGGGTCCTATGAGCCATAGTATACTCAAGGTTAAACAGTTAATTCAAGACAGTAAAAACTAAATACATGGTTATTTCAGAGAGGCGGGCGGGTCGCTTGAACACGAAATGTTGTCCCAAAGTCTAGTGCTGATTTTGCCAATGGTATCATGTGAACATCATGTGAACACTCTTGTATGCTTAGCCTTTGGTGACCTTCACCAAACTTGATTATAGCTATACGTATAATCCTCAGGCTGCTCGGGAGCTTCTGACCCGACGGCATGATCATCGAAGATTTCGCCAACTGGATGTTTAACCGTCATCAAACCAAAATTGTGACCTTCCCGCTAACAATCCGATATGGTGTAACGGTAACATCGCCGTCTCTCATTAGAAAGACACGATCACGGCAGCTCGGGGTTCGATTCCCCGTGTCGGAGCTTATAGTTTTTTGCTCCTATTCCGCCCAGTTCTCTATATGAGCCAAATTTGGCGGCCAGCAAGCACAATCCGATATGGTGTAATGGCTAACATCGCCCTCTTTCACAGGGCAGCTCGGGGTTCGATTCCCCGTATCGGAGTCAGAATTTTTGGTCGACTTCCGGTTTTTTTTTTACTCCCTTTCTTTTCCTTTCCTTTCTTTTCTTTTACTTTTGCGGCGCTGCCCGGAGAAACAGTTAAGGCTGCAGCCTAGAGTTGAGTTTTTTAAATAAAGATTGACGCAGGGCGCCTGGGCATCTGTCGATCCTCCTAGGCTCGTCCTACGTGTGTCAACTAGGGCTTCACAGAACCCGTGATCTTATTTCTATTCGCTCGGTGTCTCTGCAATTTTAGGCCCAAGGCACTAATCTGTGGACGCGACAATGGTTGCAGTACTACCAATGAAACTTGCATCACTGGGGAGCAAGCTGCTGTCATTCGATCAATCTTCTCTGACCTTTATGGCGTCAACGGCACTCTTGTTTACCCTCGTATGCAACCAGGGCCTGAAGTCTTGGCTTCGGTTTATCAACGCCACGGCGGTGCCTCACAGTCCCTGTACACTGACCAATGGTTTCAATATGCCGTGTATAATAATCCTCATTTGGATACTTCCATCATCCCACCAGAGGAGATGACATATGCGTGGAATTTAGACCCAGGAAGCATTAACACTTGGTCGGGAGACCTATCAGGCATAGCGAAGAGGGGCTCCAAAATCCTATATTACCATGGACAGCAAGACCCCGTTATTGCCTCTACTATTTCAAATCTATACTACAACCATGTGGAAAGAACTATGAATTTGCCGTCCAAGGATCTTGATGAATTTTACAGATTCTTCCGTATCAGCGGTATGGGCCATTGTGGTAGTGGTCTGGGAGCTTCAAATATTGGAAATACTGCATCGAGTAATGCCAGCTTGGATCCTGATAAGAAAATCCTCACGGTTATGGTACGATGGGTCGAAGAGGGTATTGCACCTGGTGTCATCGTGGGTACGGCATTTGTGAATCATGATAAGAGCCAAGGAGTTGCCTTCACTAGAGCACATTGCAAGTAGGTGCAGCGGGCCTACAGTCAATATCAAGCATGGAGAAGGAAAAGAAAAGAACGAGGAACAACCCATACTTATACTCTCCTTTGTGCGAGGGCCTATCCCAACTAGGCACCGCTCTTGAAGCAATCCCGATGTGGCACCGCTCAGGGTTCAGAACCATATTGACGGAAATGTCATCCCCAGAGAGTGTGCAATGACGAGGTTGAATATGTGGGTATAGGGTACAGAAGGCTTGATGAAAACATTACAGGGGGTATCACACTCAATTGGTGCTAACAAGGTTTAAATAGCTGTGTAGGATTGTACGAAGAATAATCACTTGGTCCTTTAACCCAGATGTGGGCAAGAATCTACGTTCTTATATACATATATGCCTGTGTGATTGCGCGCTTGCGGCCTCATGATCAACCGAAGAGTCCTGATTCGTAAGTCCTCCATGTTTCTGCCTCAGATCGCTGGCAACAGACCTCAGGATATTCGCCCATTCAGATTGGTCGTTTGGTTCTATAACATCCCAGAGCCCGAGCAATCTCTTACCACCCTCGGCGAGGACCGCACTCAATTATTCCTGTCTCAGAATAGTACTTATTCCACTCGACGAGCAAATCAGCCATGACAGCCGGCTCTTTGTGACTCAGGTCATGCAGCTCTCCTAGGTCATCCCTGATGTTGTATAGCTCCCATCCACCAGTGCCTCGGGGTGGAAGAGTGAAAAGAGCCTTGTATTCGCCACGTCTGATGCCTCGCTGCCCGTAGAGCTCACTGGAAGGTTAAACTGAGCAACTGAGTAGTTATAAAAGTCATGGAACCAGATATGGTTCTTACACCTGGTGTATACGGGCAAAAAGTTTTGAGAGTGAAGGTTGAATGCGTGAAAAGCCGAAAATTATTTAGCGACCGACGCGCTCGGTTGGAGGATACTACGGTCATGGCTTCCGTCTTGAACGATTGTTCACAGAAACTTCACCAACAAGTTGAGGGGATCGATATCGACTGGGAAATGACGGAAAAGCAACTCCTCAAGTGGAAAGAGCTATGTACAATATCGTCCACGGAGCACCGCGAGATATTCGATAAACCTATTTCACGCCTGCAATAAGCCCATCGACGCGGTCCGAAAACCGACTGTAGGTCTCCCCAAACGTATCATCCTCACCGACACATATCTTATAAGTTGTTCTCGCATATTCCTCCGCTTGATCAGCCAATTCGGGTGCTGTATCGCAATACATGCGGCAAAGAATCATCCAGCACCCAACAAGACCGTCCATCATCAAGCCCCACCTCTTGACAAGTAAAATCACGCCAGGCGTATGCGGAAGTTGTCCACCTTCGATCGCATAACCGAGCGACTCCAACGTCTTGAAAGCAAATTCAATAGCTTTTTGCTGCTGGCCGCCCGTTGCATACACCGCCGCCAAGGACAAGTATGCTTTCCAGATTCCGAGACGTGGCACTTCAGAAGATTGTCGACGATATGTTTTCTCGAGCGTAGCAACTGTATGCTCGATTTTAGCGATCGTAGCACTTGGTGTTCTGGTGCGGGATAGGGTCTGGAAGGCCTTCACCAAGTTAGCCAGGAGTTCTCTCCGCTTCGTTAAATTTATCTTCTCTGTTTCGTGGAGGTCTTGACAGATGATACAGTTGCATTCGAACCCCCAGTGTCGCAGGTCCAAGTGCTTTGTCTTATTTCCATGATCGAGGGGTGCTTTGTACCAGAAGGTGAGCTCGGTATCTGCGGGGAGGTCTCTTGTGGCGCGAACCACCATCATATCCCCTATAAAGGAACGGCGGGCATTGGTGTAGCAGGAGTGATTAATGTATGACGCTAAAGGCCAAATTCCACAAGAATGAAATTCCTTGTTGGTCGTTTTGAGCTGTTGCGTCTCGTCTTCTTTCATGGTGGCTATGTGGGATTCACGCGAGGACACCGGACAGCCGAAACAGTTTAGTGACATTGTTCGCTCGATCAAGAATCTGGCGGCATTAGTCGGTATAACATTGCTTTTTCGGTGAACAAACTTACGTATCAACGACGGGTATACCATCGACTTCGGATACGTCGACCGGTGTATAGGAGCCATGGTACAGATCGGTGAAGGTTGACATCAACGACGGGTTCTTATATAGCTTTTGTGCGATGAGGCCGATCAGCTCCGCTTGGGTGCCCATTGTCATAGTCTGCGTTTCAGTGTTCATCAATAACGAAATGTTTTGTAAATCGCCATCCTTATCATGGAAGGCATGCGCAAAGGCTTTTTCGCAAAAGAGGAGATCACCAGCTCGGACCGGTGCAGTGGTAAATAAACCACGTCCACGGGATTCTGTAGATCTTACCGAGACTGGGCCAACATATGTCGCGCGATCAAGATGAGGTGGGCGACGTTTCATTGCCTCTCGTTGCAGTCGCCTGAATGGATATTCGCCACTCTGCACTTCCGTCAGTCGTGCGGTGGCCCGATCAAACTCTTTTCTAGCGACAGTGTTATTCGGATATTCCTTGTTGAGCAGTACGTGGACTTCGCAGCACTCTCGAAATCTCTGGAGGTAGTAGAGGGCCTGGGATTTACGAAACAACGCCTTCTCTGAGGAATTGTCGTATGACAATGTCAGCTCGACATCACGAAGGGCTGCGTCGAATTGGTGGGTTTTGAGGCAAGCCAGAGCACGATTAAGCCTGATGATTAGGCCTTCCTCCGGAGTTGGGGATAAATTTAGAGCCTTGGTATAACTGTATCGTGGTTAGCTTGTCTTCTCGCAACCATCAAATCATACTGTACCAGCCAATAGCGAGATAGTACGCAGATTGGTTGAAGAAATCATTCCCTTTTATCTTCCATTGAATTGCAGATGTATGATTTTGTGACCGAGTTGTCCATACTGAAGGGACGAGGGGGTCATGTTGTGGGATGAACCTAATATCGGAGAGATGATCAACTCGTAGACCATAGTCACCATCAGCCATCATCTTCAAGTAAGGCTCTTTTATAAGCATGACTGTTCCTTCAACAAGCCGGCCATCAGTAGCAAGATCTGCTTCCTGGTTATACAACTGCAGCATGAGAACATCCCCTCTCTGATCCTCCACAACGGCCATGATTGCAGTCATTCTATCCGTCGGGGTCACCGCTCTCACTAGAATGTACGACCCACGATGATGAGTCTCAAGGGCGAGATCTGAGATCAGGGCGTTCTTGAGATTGCCTAACGCTGCAACAGAGGGGTGGTAGGGTTGGGGCACGAAAGAGGATCGAAGAACATGCCTATCTACAGCTCCGCTATTGCTCATCATTTGGCGAAACATGAATTGCATTATGATCTCGTCGCGAGACTTGGTCGGTTTGGGAACCTGGCCCTTGCGAGACAGGGCATTCTGAAGAGCTCGCTTTTGTCTCTGCAGGTGTTGCAGGTATTCAGGTACCTGCGAAACATCATGAGTGTCCATATTTCGGGTCTTATTAGGAGGTTGTTGGTGCAATTTGGCTGCTAATTACTCTTTCTACTGTTGAAGGACAAATGTTTTGAGCAGTTATGATTATGAGGAGGAGGAGGAGGAGGAGGAGCAGGAGCAAGGGAAACCGGTTTGTTAAAGGCGGGGAGGGGGTTATGGTAACACCGGTCTAGGTGGAAGACTGCATAACATCATCGACGAGGCTGAGACATATCTCGTCTTTGCCACAACAATTTCTGCAGAACGCCTTGAAAAATGTGTACTACAATAACTTTATATCACATTATCTCTTAGAGTAATGAAAGAACGGTCAGCATGCGGCTTGTATGGTTACTTCAGCCTAATCAATACATTATCCCATCGGTGCCACGTAGTCAGACCCAACCGTTGCCTCACTTGGGAGACGCCTTTCTATTGGTAAGACCTACTTCGCAACTAGGGTCATTGGATATGTAATTGGTTCTTTGAGGTCAATATAATACATAGTCCGATGTGATGCTTTGTCGGCCTCATAGTGAGTGCCCACCTTACAGAATTTAGAGGAGGCGTCACAATATTAAATGGGAGTAACTTGGAGCGATGTGTTCTGATTATACTTTGATTGCACTTGAGAGCTACCTCAATCTAAACGATGGTGAGCGCATTACTTGTAATCATACCGCGTGTGAATTCTTGGGGCGACGATGCTAGTCTTAGAGCCCTTTGGATTTAGCAATAGTTCTCCGTCAAGAAGGATGATTAAAGTTATGGGTCTCCGGGAGAATCTCCCGCCAGGTAGAAGCACGTTCATGTGGGTAGCATCTGTAATACGAATACACCCAATCTACTGCTCTGAGTCATACCGTCTCATGTCCAGAAACGACCGAAGGGAGTGGAAGGGAGTAGGACCGTGGGCGCGAGAGCCGCACACAAAAACGCTGCTGGACGCTAGCACTAGAGACTTTCCTCCCCTTTGTGCCTGGCCATCTTGGCTGCATGGGGGTCTACAGTATCGGATCTCGTATCTCAACGGATGAGCAAGTTATTCCAGTGAAATTGTGTTCAAGGACTACAAAATAGGTCTACCTATTGCACGCGCTTCAGAGGCAGTAGCAGAGGTTTAAAGGCAGCAGATCTAAATATCTCTCCTTTCTGAGATTCACTGCGTCTTTTTAACATCGAAATGCACAGATCCGCGGCTTTACCTAGTAACCGTTTCAAAAATCCAAGTAAAATTACCTCTATCCCATATCGAAGTGTCTCCAGGTTGTCTGTTGTCAATTCTATTGCGTCATCTCTTATCTGATTATCAGATTTAGGTGTATATCTCTGTGATAACTGCTTTGAACTACTAGTAGAGATGGTAAGTGAGTTATTTACGAGTATCTCAGCATAATCCTGCTTCGTCTTCGGCATAAATCGAACTGTTTAACTTAATTGAGGAATAGAGGAGTTTGCTGTGAGTGAAGTGAAAGAGGTTCGGTATTACCGAAGCCTATATCTATGCAAGGTACCTATGCTACCTACCTACGTATAGGAGTTTCTACCCCAAGAAATAAGTTAGTGCCACCCCCATTTTGCAGCCATTTTACTCCGCAAAATAAAATAGCCAAAGCTAAAACCCCGCTGTTGCTTCCGTGACAGGAAAGCGGTATATTTTATAGAAAGCCGACTAATCTATGCTCCACGTTTATGCACCGCGAGTCCTGCGAGATGATTGGCAAAACCAGTGAACCGAGTAAACCGATATCCAACTCGACTCGGCCCGAGTTCGTTTTTCGCGCGGAAGGCACACAGGGCCGTCCCAAGCAATTGATGAGGAATTCTTAAAATGTTCGTCTCCAACTATTTCCCCAAGATCGGTTGGCATCACCCTGGTTCCAACAACAATGTCGCCCAGTCGTACATCAACCTTGCTCGGCACACCAACCATCAAACCCACTCGGATCGCAGTTATTGTCCGCTTCATGTTCGTCACCGCGTACGCTGCGTGATTATCCCATTCTGGTGTTTCCTAATACGTAGGTGTTGCTGTCCTCTGTATGGGTAGGCAAAGTCTCATGAATCTCATCTAGTATGGCCCGGGCTGCTGCCATTTCAATCGGCAGTGTATATATCTACATGTAGGTGACGGTGTAATGATCATGTCGCAGGGTTGGTAAACATGCTCGATGAAAAGTCTTTTGTCGATTTGGCACCTGAGATAGACACGTCCTCACATGCTCTTCTGGCGGAGGGATACCCATCTAGCAACGACTGAGAGGTGCATGAACGATAAAATTGTCAACATACACACGCCCCGACTCGATCTTATATCCAGTAGACCCTGGCTATTGATAGCGAACAGAAGGCCCCCATGTCATTATATTGATATCTCAGGTTAGAAACCATTCATATAAATACGAAGAGTACTATGAATGGTTATTGATCAGACAGGTTATTATACCAGAGTGCTCTTCATTCCCATATTAGTTAAAATCCCTAGATATTCGATCTAGATGTTGGGAGGCCATCTGTTCGTTATAGCCAGGATCTAATGTAGAATTGTCCACTTCTTCAATACCGTATTGTGTTACCTAGCAAGCAATATTCAAGCCTATGATAACTTCAGTTCAGCCCTAGGCGACAATTGTTAGATATTCAGTCGTCCAGAAAACACGAGCGAGACTTACTGTTGCTTAATAACTGTCGGAGCTCGGTGGACATCCCACAAAGACATGCGACGTTCAAGCACTAATGTGCTGGGTTGAGTCAACTGCATTGCGTAAATGAACACCCGTACTTTCAGCATGCTGCGTAAGCTCAAACTGATCCATCAGCTCACGATCCTCCTCGCGCCAGCCCTCATGATCATCCTTCACTCTTCGAACGAAAAGTATATCAAGCACGAGCGCGACTGCACTAATCGCAACACCAAAGTAAAGTGCCGCCCTGTATCCCAAAATCTTGCTCCCAGACCGCTGCGCTATCTGAACCTCAATTGTAGATGCAAAGCCCAATCCCAAACTGTTCCCATATAGATTGAGTGTACCGATGATCGAGCCGGCGATGCCCTGCTGGTTTCGGCGAACTGAGTTGCTGGCAATAATTTGTCCGGCAGTGTAGACCAGATCCGGACAGAATGAGAAGAGCACCACGGACGGAAATATTTGAGCCCAGTAAGATTGATGTAGTGGCACGGTTGCCATCAACGCATTTGAAATTAGTATCGTAATGGTACCGATTGCGAGGATCCATTGCGCTGCCACACGGGGGATCATCCAGGCTGCAAGATATGTGGCACCCACTGCGCAGACAACGAATGGAGTCCAGCCAACCGCAAATTCTAGAGGGGACCAGCTCCAGACTGTTTGTAGCCAAAGAACTTGGTACCAAATCAAAGTGCCCACGGCCATGTAATTGAAGAGGACTACTATAAGGAGGATGGCAAGTGACGGGGCCTTGAAAATATCGAGTGGCAACATGGGGAAAGCAGTGAACTTCTTTTCCCAGACGATAAAAGCTCCGAAGAGAGCTAGAGATACGAATACGAGAGCGATCACATAGGGGGTCGACCAACCAACGCTGGGAGCTTGACTAGAAACAGAAAGTTTAGCATGCGCTTGTGACTGGGTCCATATTCGGATTTAGCTTACTTCCAAACGAAATTGAAGATTATCAATGAACCTGTCCCCAATGCAGATCCGATATAATCAATCTTTCCACCCCGGTCAACGGGCTTCTCTGAGGGACTCAGGATGCCAAGAGCAAGAATGACAGCGAAACCCATGCCGGCTCTAGAAGATAGGGATGTCAGTTGTACTACGCTTTCCGAACGCTTAGCAGTCGATTGAGCTTACAGAAGGACGAAAAACCATTTATATTCCGTCTTCTCCAGGAAAGCGCCAAGGAATAACGCCCCGAGGTACCCTCCTATAGGTGCTGAGGCCCCAAAAACCCCTAAACTGAGATTGCGTACACGACCCGGAGGAATGGTACTCGATATCATTGCTACCGCATTAGGCATAATAAAGGCTCCGCCCAAGCCTGACAACGCCCTCAAGGTGAGGAAAGCAAAGATGTTAGTGCAGAAACCACAAGCCAGTGTGCAGATAGATAGCCAAGCGCCGCCGACCAGCACTAGCAATCTGTAACCGTACACGTCACCCAGACGACCGCTTGGGAGGACGAATGTCCCTTGAGTCAGTCTGTTTTATGTGAATTAGAATTATTGATAGATTGGAGTGCAACAGGCATTGGATCACAAACGCGTAACTGGCAGCTATCCATGAGCCATATGCCGCTTTTGCTCCCATTGCATTAATCAGAGTGCTTCCGCCGGCAATTCCGGCAAAGTTCACAGTCATCTATCTTCATTATTAGAAACGGTTTTTCTCCTATTTAAGACTAGGACTATGTGGAAGAAAGACTTTACCTGAACGACATTTGCCATAACAAGCAATGCGATAATCGAAAATTTACGAGTCTGATTGACCTGCACAACCGTTGCTGCCTCAAAGACATGCTGTGATGGAGCCGGCCCTAGTGCACGTTCAATAGAAGCGTCTGACGCTTCTTGATTCTGGTGAAGATCTAGTGGCGGTGAGATGACCGCTTCTTCTCTCTGGACGACGACTACCGGCCGTTGAGCCTCGAGGGTGACAGTCTGAACCTGCGACATTTTGCTTTCCGGATCAGCTTCTGGCAGAGAAGAAGGAGGAAATCTTGCAGGATGGTCAATGAAGAGACTGAGTCTTCCTAGGGTGAGGGAGAGAGTCTTTATTAAGACAAGAGGGAGGCCCACGGCTGACTCACGACTCGGTTTACCTACCATTTTAGGCTCGTACACCCCTCATTTGACGTCGTGATGAAACCAGCGGGACAATTGCGAACGAGCCCACGTACGAAAAATCTACAATTGAGTATACATAGTCAACTATGTCAAAGCCCTAATTCAGGCCTATTTGATGATGTGATCACATCGAGTGGTTGAAATCTGGGTTAGTGTTATAATTTAAAATAAGGGGTCATCTGACATATGACATCCGATATGGTGTAATGGCTAACATCGCCCTCTTTCACAGGGCAGCTCGGGGTTCGATTCCCCGTATCGGAGCTGATCTTTTTGCATTTTCACTATTTTTTCTTGTCAACTGCATTCACGTACGATTGAGATCAAGACTTTTTTTTTCTTGCTCATGATGAATATACAACGTTTTGAACAGGCTACAGCAGGGTTACCCTTTTTAGGCTAATATACTCGTTCACGTTCGCTCGGTACTACAGTAGATCCTGGCTATAACGAAGAGAAGGCCTTCCAATCACGATAGGTTATTGATATGAGGTTAGATATTAGTCATATGAATATGGAGAGTGTTCCGAATAGTTACCTTAAGTTAGGGTAGTATAGTAGAGTGATTTCTAGTCCTATATGAATCAAAGTTCCGGATATCAGATTGGGACGTTGGAAGGCCTTCTGTTCGTTATAGTTCTACTGTAGCATCGATACTGGGCACTTCTATACTGCTCGTTCACCACTTCCCTTTTGTCCTATCGTCTAAGAAAGCGAAGAAGTCCCTCTCCTCATCTCCTCCAATATCAAAAACTCCTCCTGCTCCTTCCGACTCTTCTTCAAATCCACAAACACCACCAACACGCCAAAACTAACCACACTCAACGCAAACAAAAAATAAAACGGCGTCGACTCATTCCCACTGGGTGTCGCATCAATAATCGCACTCGACACAATCGGCCCTATGAAACTGCTGGTTTTGCCAATAATACTAAAAAACGAGAAAAACAGAAACTCCTTCCCGCGGGGAGTGACTTCGGAGATCATGATTTGGCTGTATGAGTACCAGGGACAGACAAATAGCCCATAGTAGGCTTGGTAGACCCACACTTCCCATTCGTGATGGAAGCCGAACCGCTGGGTCCAGATGCCGATCATGCCCCAGCCGTCGAGTAGAATGATGCCGATTGCGATGGCGTTGAACATGGTTTTTGTGCTGAGGTGAAAGCGGCGTTGGATGAACCAGAAGGCGTAGATGCCGATTGCCTGTTACCTTGTTAGAGGGGTTGATAGTGAAAGGGGAGAGGGGGGACGGACCTGTGCGGCAATGCCGACGATCAAAAGGTAGGTTAGTTGCAGGGAGTTGTAGGCCACGATACTGTTTTGAAGGGTGTCGATGACGGTGACGGTCGTATTCAAAGAATCACCCAGAAGAAAGTATCCTACCATCATCCATTAGCTTTCCACCTACACACACAAACATAGAGAGAGTCGGACCGATCAAATAAATCAAACTCTGCCTTAGCTGCAAAATCTGCCTTCCAGCATGATACAACTGCCACAACCCAGCCATGAAGATATTCCTCGGCGCCGGATCCTGACCCGGTCTCCTCTTCTCAAACACAAACCAGGGGATAGCCAACAACAACCACACCCCCGTCGCAAACGCAATCAACACACTAAGCCCCCAATTATTGTTATCCGTACTGGCATTTACATCCAGCCCAAACATAATCCCCACGATCACCGCCAAGATGAAAATCTCGCCGACGGACTGCACATAAAACGCAATATTGGACAATTGGCTTCGTTTCATGGTATCCGCAAAATCATATTCATCCCTCGTAATCCCTCCCCGGACCAATTCATCAGCCGCCCGTTTCATTTCAGCCGTATTGCGCGCCAATCCCGGAAACGCAGCTGTCCAAAACGTGAGGGTTGTCTGATACGCAATCAATCCCACAATATACAACCCCGTACCAACCTCCCATTTCCCAGCGTCGTGCACACCAAGCCACCCAAACCCAATCGCCCATGCTACAATCGACAATCCAATCAGAATATTGGGCCTCCAGGTACCGAAATCGGCAAAGCTACCAATCACCAAGAAAACGACGATTTGGATTGCGAAGGAGATGCCGTTGCACAACAAGACGATGCTGTTGATGGAACGCAGTTTGCCGGCAAAGTGTAACTGGCCGTTGGAGTCGGCGGCTTGGTAGAGGAGGTTTTGGAAGGCTGTTGGGGCGAAGTCTGTCTTCGTTAGCTCGCCTTAATTCTTGTGGATGTTTTGGGAAGGGAGGGGGGATGTACTGAATAACGTCAATCCATTATTTCCAATATAATACCTATTCCCAATTCAACAAATTTAGCCAACATGTCCGACTCTGATCTCCAGGACTAGGGCTAAGCGCACGCATAATAAGACCAAATTTCCTTCCTACTAGTCTCATACCGAGCATCGAATTGATCCGGCGCAATTATTGAGCCTTCTTCCGGTTTGTTGTTGTCTTCTGCATCTATTGTCTGCGATACTTCCTTCACATCTTTGACATCGGCCGCTGAAAGGTCGGCGGGACTTTTAGTCCTTCCTTCGATGTCGATTGTTGTCGACATTGTGAATATACACCTGGGTACGTATATACACAATCAGATTGTATATAAGAAACAGTGAAGAAATCAAAAATCTCTCCAGAAGAGCGGAGAAGAAAGAGCGCAAAGATAAAGAAATCCACATTCTCAATTCAAGCTCCCATTAATATTGTTTATTATTATTGTCGAAGAGGGGCGAAAGTCTCCGCATGTGGCTTCCTATTGCAGTAAAAATGTACCTACCTATGCATCGAGACTACCAGTAAGGGGACTGATCTGATATTGCCTATCTACCACCAATCAGATGACGGAGAAAGAAGGTTGAGTTTGATCGGAGCGTCCGCTGCCGTTGCGGATGCGCCGAGTTGCGGACGCGCCGAGAGGAAAACTTCCTCTTTTTAGAGAACGAGACTAGTGAGATGGCTTAGTTCTAAAGTTTTACATTGTTTCCACAATCCGATATGGTGTAACGGTAACATCGCCGTCTCTCATTAGAAAGACACGATCACGGCAGCTCGGGGTTCGATTCCCCGTGTCGGAGTTCATCTTTTTTGTTTTGTTCTTTGTCAAGTACTTGATCATGGAAATTACACTTCGAAGAATTTTTTGGCCAAAAGGAAATAGACTGTCATGTCAACCGTAGACTACATACATAGATCAAAACTCAACATCAACCGAATCAAAAGTCGTCTCAGATACAAAAGCAGAGCCATCATCCATACCAAACGCCACATCCGTGGTAGATGTCATGTCAAATCCAACTACATCTGTGCTTGACATGTCGAATCCTACTACATCCGTGCTGGACATGCCGAATCCCAGGTCCGTGTTGGACTGCATATTGATCGACTGATCAACGTCGATATTCAGATTATAATTGTTGACATCCACAACGTCCAGATTGGTGCCTGTGAAGGAGGTATCGTTGATACCGGACATGTTGTTCAGAATTGCCAATTGAGCGTTCAACTGCTCTAGTTGCAGATTCTCGGCGTTGAGCTCGTTCTGGACTTGCATTTGGTTCATTTGGTTTATTTGATTCAGAAAGTTCATCTGTTGTTGTTGTTGCTGCTGTTGCAGGATATTGTTCATGTTGTTATTCTGATTATTGTAAGACGTCAAATTATCGATAACGTTGAGTCCCTCTTGAAGAAGTAGATAATTGCTTCCTTGTTGTTGTCCTCCAAGTTGATTCGTCAGCAGCTGTTCGATGAGTTGTGAGTTGCCACCATTTTGCTGATTTCCTATAGATTGAAGCTGCTGGCTGAGTTGTTGGTTCGACTGCTGCTGTTGCAAGTTCATCATCTCAATACGCTGCTGTAATGCCTGGATTTGTTGATTCTGCATATTCATGCTGGCTTGTTGCTGCATCTGGGCCGCATTAGACGCAGCTGCATTTTCTGAGACGGCTCCACCAGCTCCACTAGCTTGGACATTAATGTTGATCTGTTGAGGAGTTTGTCCAGCGGCTGGCGCCGGCGCTGCACCAGGTGGTATTCCAGTTCCAGTTATCGGGTTATGCGGTTGGGCATAAACTGGTTGTGGAGTGCTTGCCGATGGCATTGTAGTTATTGAGCTCTGAGGATAAGGCTGGGGTGGTTTCCCTGTAATTGCGGTGATGGGATTCTGAGGCGGTTTCCCTGTAATTGCAGTGATTGGATTCTGAGGAGGGAGCGAAGGCGGCGGAGTTTGTGTGTTCGACTGGTTGTAAGGAACATTCTGTTGTTGCTGGTAACTGACGTTGTTCATAGGAGGACCTCCGTGGTTGAGAGGATGGTTTTGATAATACTCGTCAGCCTGACCTCCGCCAGGATTCGAGGGTCTCATTGGCATGGGACTATTCTGGTTTGGCGGTGGTTGAGCATTCGGATCGTACGCGTGTGGCTGAGGGCTTAGGCTGTGTGCCTGATGGGGTTGACCGGGTACTGGGCTAGAGGTCGTTGGGGCATATGGCTGGTGGTTTGGGAAAGGATGAAGATTCGATGGGGAGCCTACATGCGGAGACCCCTCAGACTGCGGAGTAAACTGTTGATGGCCACCCTGACTTGGTGTGGGAGTTGAGGGCGATGAGAATGGGTGGCTGTTGGCTGGAGTGGTTTGCGACTGGTGAGGACTTTGGTCGCCTTGATGATTGGGATGTGAGTTGAAATGACTTTCATGAGCCTGCTGAGCGTTATGGTAGGGATGCCCATGAGGATCATGAGGATGGCCAGGACTAGCTTGTGGGTTATGTTGATGTCCTGGAGGGTGATGGCTTTCGCCAACATGGGAAGCATCATGTCCATGGTGACTAGTCGGATGACTCTCCGATGTTGCATGTGTATTAGACTGTGCGGTCTCAATCTCTGGCTCTGCCTCCACCGTAGGCTGGTGATAATTGCTATGATGTTCTGGACTATGTGGATGTTGCTCCGAATGAGCAGGTGGGTTCGTCTGATGTCCATGTTCACTCTCTGTATGATGCTCAGGATTGGCATGATCAGATGCAGGATCCGATGCGTCATGTGGATTCGAATGACTTGCGCCAGGCTGTTCACTCGGTGGTATTGGGGCCATTCCAGCTTCACTAAGAGGAACAGGTGCAATGCCATTACCATGCAATGAGTTCAATTCGCTCGCAGGAATAGGAGCCATTTCAGAATCAAAACTGTGAACGCTCGCGGCATGAGCTTCACTTGGCGGTATAGGAGCCATGTTATTAGGGCTCAAACCATGCGCAGTAGCCCATTGCATCTCGCTCGCAGGAATTGGTGCCATTTCATTCGAATCAAAGCTGTGCACACTTGACGCCATGTTTGGTTGACTTGGAGACAAGTTATTGTCCTGGACTCCAAGTGTGTTGGGCTCACTCAAAGGAGTGGGAGCCATGCTGTTAAGGTTAGGGTTATATGGGTCCGGTGTACTGACTCCCGCTATGGCGAGAGGAATATTGTTCGTTCCACCCACAACTGGTGTTGGCTGATGAAGCACCCCAGAAGCCGTCATTCCTTGATTCGAAGGCATAGAAGCCATCTGAGGTGCATCCGGCTGTGCCTGTCCCGGCGTATTCGCAGCTGCTATTGAGTATGGGGCAGGTGTGCTCACACCTGTTATGGCAGGAGGAATATTGTTTGCTCCACCCACAACTGGTGTTGGCTGATGGAGCCCCCCAGAAGCCGCCAGTCCTTGATTCGAAGGTATAGAAGACATCTGAGGTGCACCGGGCTGTGACTGTCCCGGCATATTCCCAACTGCTATCGACACAGCAGTGGCACCCATGGCCGTTTGGTTCTGAGCTTGTTGTAAGTGCTGCTGCTGCTGCTGCTGCTGTTGCAGTTGTACCTGATTTTGAAGCTGCAAAATCTTCTGCTTCATCTCCAACTGCTGCTTGAGAGCATTGAGTTTTTGAATCTCCTGTCGCTGCGCATTCGCAACCTGGGCTTGCTGATTCAGTTGGTTTGGTTTCTGATTCGGACGGATGCGCGGGACTGTGAGACCGGTCTCTTGCCGAACGATTTGTCGCAATGCCTGTCCACCAAGCGCGCCTGCGACTGCGGCTACTTTCTTCCCAACTTTCTTCATAGAGTCTTTGTCCATGCTCTCGACCATGTTTGAGGCTTTATTGTAGGCCGCCTTTGATGCACTTGCCGATCCATCGATCATAGCTTTGGATGCATTTTTCAATCCTGGCTGTAAGGACTTGCGTCTGACCTCTTGACCGTAGACCGGTGTTTGAATACTTGGCTGTATTGAAGGAAGCGCACTCTGCATGGGAAGTCCTGTTGCACCCAAGGTAGAGAGCTGTGCCAGCTGTTGATTCATCGCTAATTGAGAGTTGGGCTGAGGAGATGCCGAAAGTTGTGGCAACTCTGCTGTTTGAGCCATAGGCATGACGGGGGAAATCGAAGAAATTGAGGAGCCAGACCTGATCGATGGATTCTTTCGTCGGACCGAGAAGGATGGTTGGAGAGCAGACTGTTGCTTCAAGGCGGCGGCAGCTGTACAGTCAGTACCAGTGTATATGAGATAGGCCCGAACTTACCAGCTTTGGCCTTTTGGGCCATCATAATCTTGGCAATAATCATGTTATTTGCCTGTTTGAGGGGATCAAAGAACGTCATTTCGACAGCTTCGGCGCATGCGTGGCGAACGGGTATGTTGGTGCGTTTGGTACACAGCAGACATATAACCCACTCCTCGCAATGGTTGCATTGGATAAAGGAATCGCTCTCAGGGTTTATTGAGGTGTCGCATTTAGCACAATGTTTGACCGTAGTATTTGGCTTCGCTACAGCCTGCCCAAGCAGAGCGAAAGGAATAGTCCGCTCGAGGAAAACTGGAAACATGATATGAGGGTGCGACCGAGCACCACCGGATTCAGCACATGTCTCGCAAGTTATCATGGTACATGTCGGACACATGAACACTTTCGCATTGAATGAAATCTTGTGGTTGCAGCAGCCACAGAGAATGTCATGAGCTTCGGCGGATATGGTTGCCAGATCTCTGACTGGTTTCCGGGCACATGTTCGATAACTCTGGAAATACCTGCGATCCCTTTCCGCTTCGCCCATAACTAGTTGGAATCGAGAATGGGGGTGGCGGGCCAACTCACGGCCGCTAAATGGTACGCTTCATACTATCAGCATGGTTGTGGCAAGCTAATGGATAGTACTTACGGAGACTTGCAGTCTAGACATTTGACAGTATTGTATTTCGGGTCCTTGGTTATATCGACGCGGTAGAGAAATGAGGCAAACCTATGAGTAGGGTCGTGCTCTCGGAGTCCTGGGGCCTGGCAGTCTCCACAGAATCGGATTTGCGCGTTGTAGTCCACGATACATGTCACACATGTCCAAAAGTTCTGCCCTTTTTTGATTCCTTATACAAAGATTAGTATGCTCTCATTAACTACGCGAGGCAAACTTACCACCCATGCAACGCCCGCAATGCGACAGAGTGGCACCGGCATTGCAGCTATCACACTGCAAACTATACATCGCAAGCCCCAAATCATCCGGAGCTCTAGTCATGGTCAACTTGCCATGCGCATGGTTCGCTAGCAGGTCACGACTGGTGACTACACAGTTGACACAAATATTAAACTGGCAGTCATTGCACGACAGATTGGAATGAGACGGATGTTTGCATTTTGTGCAATACGCCGGCGATGGGCGAGCGCCTCGTGGGGTTTTGCGGTCGAGCAGGTACTTGAAGTATGGCTGGTGAGCCGCGGGGTGTGTCCGGTGGCAGTCAGCGCAGATATTGAGGTCGCAGAACAAGCAGCAGATGTGGTATGTTTCGTACGGGAGGCCTATCGTCATGAATTAGCAAGTTCTAAACTCAATGCACCTTGAAGGGACCACCAACCTCTCCCGCAATGACAGCACAAGCCGACATTCTGTCCGGACGGAGCCGCCATAGTTGTCTGCATGTTCAGACTGGTGGTGGAGAAGTTTGGGGTGGACTGGATCTCTGGGAAAGGAGAAAAGACTGAAGGAACGGCGCCATGAGTGCTATATAACTCCATGGAGACTCATGTCAGCCTTGTTGTTGAGTGGGCATAGTGAGAAGGCTGAGTTGACTAACTAGTAGTCAAGTCATGATATTAGTCAACTGGACTGTGTGCTGAGGACGGAGTCCAGCCAAGAGAGCCGTGACCGCGAGGAAAGAGAGACTCGGACACTTCCTTCCTGTTTTGGCACATAACAAACAACCTTAAAAAATCACGAAGTTTGATTGGCTGAGATGAAGTCTAGTTCTAGAATTCAACCAATCAGAGGCCGAACCAGCCGAGCTGGGTTGAAGGTAGAGCATCTGATTGGCTACAGAGCTCGCCCGAGATTGCTGGTTTGGGCCAACTTGCATGACTCTGACGGACTGATATAACTACAACACGGCACGACTTTGTCCAGAGAGGCTTGTTGTCGAATTTGCCGAGGGACGCGATATGCATAACGCAGTTTTTGTGCACTGCCTCGTGTGGCTGAGTGCATCTGCCATTCATGTCATGTCAACATACTATGTAAGCCTCATATTGAATGTTCCGGCTAGAGAGCTCTATTCCCGAACGGGAATCGTGGCTCGGAAAGCACTAGAGAGAGATCGATCTAGATCGTGCTTCACAACATCAGAAACATGCTGCGACGCTCAGTATCCGCACTTCGAAGTAAACATCGAGTGCACATGGTGCTTACTATTCATCAAAATGAGGTCCATTGTGTACCCAGAATAGTTGATACAGCGATGCGCGTATTCAAATTCCGAGCGGAGATGGGTCTAACCCAAAAACGCCCCGTTACGTCAACTGTCGCTGCTTCGATCGCCGCAGCTGTCAACTCTCGACACCGATCGCACTACTCCGTTGACAATTAGACAGCGCTGAGCTCGTGTATATGGATTGGCCCGTCTATACCCTCCATCGCTGGTCTTTCTATGCATCATAACACCAGACTCGGCTCAGAATGACCATTTCTCGCAAATACCTCTTCGGAGGTGAAGCGTTCGTCTACCCTTGAGAAGCTAGCTATCGCCTTACTCTGACAACATATAGCCCCTGGTCAAAACAAGACTGGACAACCTGCGACGACCGCGTCCGCGGCGGCTCCTCCACCTCCCAAATAAGCATCCGAGCATCCGCCGTCGACCACCCCAGCAAACCCACCTATTCCTCCTCCGCATTCTTTCACGGCCACCTCGACATCAACACTCTGGGCGGCGCCGGTTTCGCCTCCCAACGCAACACCACCAACACCCTGAATTGGCATCTCGAGGGATACGACGGCCTCGAGTTCGTAGTCGGTAAATCAGATGGGAAACGCTACTCGTTTGTGCTCAAAGATGAGATGTTACCCAAGAGACCGGATGGGACGGAACAAAGTTCGCTGAATTGGGAGTATGAGTTTGCCGTCCCCCTGCCAAAGGAAGGGGAGGAAGGGGTGGGGGAGGGGACGGTGTTTAGGGTGAAATGGTGCGATTTCGTGCCTACATATAGAGGGAAACCGAAGGAGGGGTTGAGTCGGTGTGTAGCGGCGAATAATATCAAGAGGGTTACTTTGATGATGCGAAGGTCGCCCTCCCCTTGCACACCATCTAGAAGGGCTTCCTGGCTAACGTGCTGTAGTTTCTTCGGCATGCAACAAGGCGACTTCGAAATCGAAATCAAAAGCATCGCCGCCTTCAAAGATGGCGACGAACAAGTCGAACCTCCTGCCCCGGTGCCTCAGGACGGCCAAGACATGACCGAGAAATTGCGCCAACAACAACAGGAAGAACAACGAGGAGGACGCCCGCCGCCATCCCACGAACGAATAGCGGACGCCATGGTATCAAAAACGAGCAAGGAAGCGGACGAGCCGAAACGACCGAAGAGACGAGGACGGCCGAAGAATCTGATACTGAGGCTTTTGTCGTCTTGTTGTGGGGCTTGACTCATTGATTCCATGACTTACTGTGCCATGTATTGCATATAATCGATAACAGAATTGTTCCCAGCGAGACGTGAGTCATCCGATCCGCAATGCTACACTGTAGGTCTGCCATCTTAATCGGAGCGGGTATTGCGGCCTTCCGCAACGGCCGTGGAAAGTGTGGGGTATGCAGCTACCAATGATCTCATGGATATCCATATCCGCCATGTATAAAAGCTGTATCTCCCTCAATTGACTTACTTTCTAATCAATTGTTTTCAAGAATTATATACTACGCTCAGCAGTACATACGCTACAAAACACAAAATGGCTCAATTAGCATACATCGGTCTGGGGAATATGGGACGGGTACATCCCCTTACCCCCCGCTCTACAATACCTACATCAAGGCAACTAACTGATTGATGTGTAATGGATATAGGGAATGACAAAAAATCTCGTCCAAAAAGGCACCCTCTCCTCCCCTTTGTTGTTATACAACCGGACATACACCAAAGCCGAATCCCACGCCCACACCCTCGGCGGCGCCCCCAAAGCAAAACCTGTACATACAATCCACGAAGCCGTCTCTCCCTCAGACATAATCTTTACATGTGTGGGGGACGACGCTGCCGTCGAGGACATCTTCAACACAGCCCTGGCCGAAAAGGAGGATGTGAAAGGGAAGTTGTTCGTGGATATGTCCACCATCCACCCGGATACTTCCCGCAAACTCTACACACAGATCGTCGCGAGGGGCGGGAGGTTCGTCTCGTGTCCTGTCTTTGGTGTCCCCGCCATGGCTGAAGCGGGACAACTAATCTGCGTCCTCGGCGGCTCCAAGACCGACGTTCAACGCATTCTACCGTATACAGTCGGCGTCATGGCGCGCGCAAACATTGACCTCTCCTTCGCCGAGGGCGAGCAAGGGGACGTGGGGAAAGCCTCAACTATGAAATTGATTGGCAACAGCTTCATTCTGAGTTTTGTCGAACAACTCGCCGAAGGCCTGACGCTGGCCGAAAAGTCGGGTGTCGGCATTGATCCGCTCGCGCAATGGATGGAGTTAATGTTTCCGGGTCCGTTACCGAAATACGTGGAACGAATGCAGTCTGGCGACTACTACAAGCGCGAGTATCCGCTTTTTCAAGTGGACTTGGCGAGGAAGGATTTGAGGCATGTGAGTAGCGTTGCGGAGGCGAGTGGGATGAGGATGCGATCTTTAGAAGTTGTGGATAAGTATTTGCAGGATGTGAAGGCTCATAGTGGCGAAAGGGGGGACATAGCGGGGATGTATGGGGCTGTTAGGAAGGAGTCTGGGCTCAAGTTTGAGAACGATGAATAATTTCTAAGAAGTTGTGTGTATGTGTGTGTGTGTGTGTGTGTGTGT
>LHCL01000071.1:0-90379 GCA_001305275.1 Talaromyces verruculosus
CTTTTCTTTTCTTTTCTTTTCTTTTCTTTTCTTTTCTTTTCTTTTCTTTTCTTTTCTTTTCTTTTCTTTTCTTTTCTTTTCTTTTCTTTTCTTTTCTTTTCTTCCACGTACTCCGCAATCCGTGCTTTCATGCTTCCTTCACGTTCTGTGTTGGTTGCTGTTGACCATCTAATAATGCTCATTGTTGGTTCTTGGATTCCCGCCACCAAGACCCCAAAATCAAGCAACGCCATGGATGCGTTGATGATACGTACGTACGTACTATCTGAGAGTACAAAATGACCCGCCTGTTGATTCTTTTTTTTTTGAATATTTGATCGCGGTAAGAACGGTCTACATCCTAAAGGAATGCGATAGTGCGTAGATCTTGCAGCATGGATAGCAGATACGGGACGGAAGACTCGGATTGCCGAAATCAGATAGGCACATCTTATCTCTTCCACGTTACAGAGTATATGCACGACACACCGTAACTGGCATGTCATTCAGATCTCGATCTCACGTATAAGCAGTGCCACCGCATATGTGTCACTGTCATATGGCATATGGCATATGGCATATGGCACACCAGGCACTGATCCATATCCATGTCTACACACTTGCAAATGTAAATACGTAGTAATCCCTCGGCCTCAACCACGGACGGTTACACAAACGCACGATCTCTCATCGCGCATGACTAATCCCAAAACAGACTACGCTGATTAAACCATCGTGACTCGTACCACGCTAATCCCTGGAATCAGTGGAATGGAAGTTGGAAGGGGACCCCTAGCACTAATCACAGACAGGCATAGCGTCAGAAATAAACCTCAACGGTGCATCCTTCATTGGGTCTAGCGCATCGAAGGGCTTGCATCCTTTGCGTGCTGATTGGTGGCATATTCCTCGATCGACTCAAATAAGAGAACTTGAATGACCGCACGCTGGCTGTTCTGGTCTGTCAGTGGTGGAATGTATGCATACAAATACGTACATGCATACATACGTATGTATGTATGTATGGGCTTTCTTCAGGATTTCATACATACATGAACTCGTCAAGCGACTGTCCGCGGGGAAATCCCTAACAGCCACGTAGGTCTTCCTTCGCAAGCCACCACTCCCTCGCCTAACCGGAAAAGGCAAACAGACCCAAAAATTGGCATCTGAAGGATCGTGCATTTTATCCCTCGGCCTCGCACTTAAGAAGGGGGAAAGGCCAAAAAAGAAATTCCCCAGTTTAACTTTTCCCATGAGGAATTGAATTCTTCTAGAAAGAGCGGTAGAAAAACATACTCCGTACCTATGCAGAGACGTGGCGTCTCAAATCCCTAGTGTGAGAAAATCAAGACTGATTTGCATCGAAATTCACCAGCCACGAACCTTGAGCCTCGCTTACTCAAACGTGATCGTCTATCTTTCGTATCCACCGTGTACGACAAACCTTTTTGCTGTACCGAGGACATAGAGGTCTGTAATAAAATAAGCAACAGGGGTCTCTCCTGCAAAAATGTCTAATAGATTAAAAGAAGGAAGGGCAGAAATGTTTAATGCACTGACCTCGGGGATCGGAGATTTTAGTCAGAATCACGGCCAGTTATGTGATACAATACGCGGAGTAACTAACTACATGGTACATTGTACAACCCATTTCCCCAAAAAATTGACGAGCAAAGGACCGGTCATTAGCTTAACGAGGAATACGGAGAAACGTCGTTTACTACGTACGTAGAACGACGTACTCAGACGTAGTTGTCCGTCCGTTCAAATGTTGAAATACATACTCGAATCTTCATGTTCAATACATACATACATACATACAGCATATCGGCAGAGTTAACGAATAGAAGATAAGATGTGACGAACAAAGTTACATAGTACAAAACTCCCCGTGCGCAAATCGCACAAGTCGGAGGTAGAGCCGAAACCGGTCTAGTGTGCAGTGACTTGACTGGCTAAACTCTAATATAGTTCGTTGCGAGCCAATCACGCCAGCGACCACCAGCTAAAGTAGACTAGGCTCTAGCTGGTAGTTACTTAACTACAATACTTATTTTCAGGCAAATCCATTGGTTGTCCTGACTCCACTGCACTACTACGTATTTCACGTATTTCCCTTTTGAGGTCTAGCTCTCAGATCCACCCCCGGGTTTTTTCTCGTCCACTCGTCTCAAGACTCAGTCCTGCTCACTGTGCTCAGCGCTCAGTGCTGTTGAGTCTCGACCAGCATCATATATCCAAGCAATCAAATACCTTACAAAGAGCGGGAAGATCGACCCCTCGAACCACAGGACCAGACCGATTCATCGAATCCATTCGCTAAAGGGCAGAATCGAGCTACTCCCGCGCAATCTCGGTGATACCGATGGGTCCGTCCTCTGCTCGGTACTGGTCAAAGATTGCGGAGTTCAAGATATGAGCGCGAGTACTCCGAATCAACCGAATCCATGGATTGATATCGAGACATTTAAAGTCTATCACTGACTATTAGTCTACTACGGACAATTGTCTATGAGCAGGACGAACGTTCTGCATGGCATTTCACTAGCTATGCACCATGTATGTACCATGTAGAACTAAGTCAAGCCATATACGTCGGATTACGCCGTAACTTAGTACAAACTCAGAACCTTTTAGTTAACTACGTAGATGATATAAGCATTCCAAGTATATTGTAGTTACCGAGTACAATTTATACTGTAAATACTAAAAACTTTGGAACGACGTACAAAATAGCGTGAAGCTGTCAAAAGGCTAGACCAGAAACCGACGACGTCCGGTACAGTATTACATGCATAACCGACACGATCGTCACAATTGAGGCTTTTGCTTCCCCTTATCTCTGGAGATCATATCATTCCCCATAGTTTTATATTGAGTTGCATATTGCTCCATTGATAAGATGATAAGAATGGATTGATTTACGTAGCAGGAACCTCTTCTATCTCGAGTTCACGTACTCCGTACGATAAGCTTTGTTGGGAGAGTTCGCTTGTTTGCGGATAATTTCACTACCCGTTAATCAATATCCAGATCAGTTTAGTCTCAACAAGGAAGGACGGTTAGATGCGGGTCTACTAGAAGGCTAGCGCAGGGCTAGCGCAGCCAATTAGGTTTTGTGGTCTGATCCGTTTTGTTCGAGAATAACTCTGTACGGTATGAAGGTTTTCTGTATGCGGGATTACGCATACGGTATGTATACGAATGTATCTTGTATCAAGTGATACCGGGATATCTGCGGGTTATTCTACACTGCAGCCAGGGAGAGTACTTGAAGGTACATACGAAGTGAAGAGTGACTATAGTACAAACCTATACAAAGTATACCTTATACCTCGAAATCGTCTAAACAATAGCCCAGTTATTCCAGTGATGGATGACAACCAACAAGACTAACAAGTACCCAACTATCCAAAAGTGGACATTTCCACCGTGCAATATACAACTAACCAACATCTCAACTCATCATTTGGACTAACTGGTGAATAGTGAGTAGGTACATATCAATCTCCATTGTATCATGCTAGTACTTGCTCAGTACTAGCTGGCTACGTGCCAACGTACCAGCACAATCATCACAAATCGATGTATGTGTGGCTTGAAGTGTCCCTCGTTCTAATTGCAGATCATTACCCAGCCAAGCTATTTCTTTCTGTAGGTCGTCTTTGTCTGTTCCTGTTTGGGCTTAGTTGTGCATGTATCGATTTTGCCGAGTCGGGCAGCTCCGAAGTGGCCTATATAGTATTTTACGAGAAGCGATCAATTTGTGGGGATCGAGGACGGAGGGATATGTAACTTCTCTGTTTGCGAATAACCACAGTCAGATATTGCTCGTATAGTTGTACATAGCTGTGTCAACACTCAGGTTTATATACTCCAAAGAATAGGTTGTGCGTTGATAATGAACATTCTCAATGTACTCTGCGGTCTTAACGAAAAATACATACTACGTAACTCTAAGTAACGCATGTACCATCTTATCTTATCGTGCCGTGTCCCGGTTTTGTGCATCCTGTATGAGGTTGGAGCCTCGGACCCCGTCTTACAATAGGATTTGAATTTGAAGGGCTCGCAAACGGTTATTCTGGTCACTACGAGTACAGCGTACATACTGCCAGATTGTAAATTCTAACTAGAACATCAGATCAGTTAAATATAGACTTTACATACTAAAATCAAGTATAAGTGTGAAACTGACTCCGCGTGAATTGTCTGGCCTTCATCCAGACTGATCCAGTCTTTGATCAACTACTATGTACTACGTATGCGCATCAAAAAGTCCAGCCCTTGTCGGCGAACCCCACCGGCATCGAGCCTTGTGCTATGGGCCTTGGCAGCTTCAGATTTTGCTAGGTCTTATGCTGGATACTACACAGTAAGTAGGTACTAGTATCGCCTCGACAAATAGACTGTTTGATGTGCCGCATGAAGACATCCCCTAATTTCATGCGATTGAACCGTGGCCAGATCGGACTGTTGTTTGACTACGTTGTTGATCGCTATATTAGTTTAACATTTATTGTATGGTTATGGGTATGCATACTCAGGGACGAAGTTATTTATAGAATGACATATCAAACATCTTAAATTCAAGTCTATACTATGTACTCCGTACGTATCGAGGTTTTTCATGCTTCTTACCTTGTAAGCGAGGAACTTACTCGAGTCCATGAAAGACTTTCTCTCTAACATTGGCCCCTCATGATCGAGCCTAACTAGCCAAACTTTGCAACAACTTGAAGTTAGGCACGTACCTACAGACATACGTGGTCAGTCAAAGGGCGACAGTAATAAAGCAAGGACGGGTTCGCAGGATTATCTAGCCGGTTTTGTGATGTTGATGACCCTATTTGTGGCCCATGGCCCCAAATCAACCCGTGGCTCAAAACTAAAAGTTGAGACTTGGCTTTAGTGATGGTTTTCGGTCGTTGATTTGTTGGTTGGTTTGTTGGTTTGTTGGTTGAGGATGAACATGTGCTTGAAGTATGGAGTCGAATCATCCTCGCTGGTACGTATGTAGGTTCGATTAATGCTATTTTGACTTTTTCAAGCAAACGTTCATTCGGATTCTCTATTCTGCTGACAAGGCTCGATGACCTTCTTCAAGGCTCGTAGCCTCGTACGTTAGAATGCCCACTTGATGCAAACGCATTGACAATTTGACATTTGGATTATCACTCGTTTATTCTTTCTTTTTCCCTTGTGCAACAACTCTTCGGCCGTGGATCCCGTTTTGGGTCATGCATGGCTTGTTGTACGACCGTTGATGTAGTTTGTACAACACATATGCCGCTTCGACTCGCTAGGTCCATACGTAGTATGCTCGTGGACCACCTGGGTATATAGCAAAGCTTTGACTCTCGAAAGATATCATCTTTGAGCTTTCACATGATGAATGATTTCCTGTTTTATTGTTGATTTTTGTATTCCTGTAAATCGAGTCCGTGTGTACGCATACATGTATAGTACTATGTATGTAATTTCAATCCCTGTATCTACAAGTTTTACCTGTGCTTCTGCCCCTTTAGGGCAAAGCTCGGTTTTGACGGGGTGAAGTCTGTCCGTTGTCAAAAGAAGCAACTGCGCACACAATCGATTGATCATCGGGTTTGAAAATCATTTGCATCAATGAAGCGATAATATCGCCGCCGTGACCCCGTATTTTGGCTGACTAGCAATAGCCGTTGAGACTAACTACGAGCTACATAAGGGCTTCGCAGTCAGACAGACCGTACTGCCAGAAGTGGCAGCACTAACTATCGCGACTTGACACCACATTTGTGTCTTACCATATAGTATAATCTCAGTATGATAAGCATCTAACTACAAAAGTATACATCTGCCAGGCACTCGAGCCACAGGGCGGTTCAAACTGCCCTGGTCGGTGGATACTGGACACGGTTGATATGTCGACTCTGCAATCCTGATCTCATGCATGATATGCGACATGGCCCAAATAGTTAGTTCGAAGAATATGCCGACGTTTGTAAATTTCCGAGTACGAGTACGTCCAGGCATGGGGTGGACTATTTTAGCCACAGTCTGCTTCATACGTACCTGAATGCTACCTACGTCGCGAGGCGTCGAAAGATGCCCTGAGAAATCGTGACAGTCACGGAGCTCTCCGAAGGTATAATATCGATGCTACGTAGTACTATAACTACGGAGTAAGTACTGAGCGATAAGCAATAAGCCGGATGAACATTTAACAGCTGCTTATTTCCCGTGATTGTTATTACATAGTTATATAGTCATCACTATAAAAGTACGGACAAATCAGGTTGTTACCTATTGAAGCTAATTGATTGGTAATAACCTCCTTTAACAGTGGAGGTCGAATCTCGGGTTAGGGCTAAATATTCATTCAGCTCGCCGCGAAAACTTCTCAACTATCCAATCATCATCCAGAATACGATATCGTAGCCAAAATCTTGATCAATTCTGACAGGTGCCCTGAGCATTTCAGCTATGTGTGTAAATGCTCTTGAGGCATGAGATTGGATAATAATAGTAGCACGATTGTAGATCATCATTCATGCCCTTGTCGGTTGGCTTATTAATACAGTTGTCACTTATTTGTGGCAGTTTATGTTTCCGGACCAACTTCAAGTTTGAAAGAAGCTATCTTCTTACGGACTAAAAGTATTAATTGATACCTTCTTATATCCTGACCGAAGGTACGTGCGTTCTTGGGAACGTATTACCGAGACGAGTGTACGTATTGCGAACTGTCCAGAACCGGAGTCACCGTGACGGGGCTACAGTCACTACTTGATATTCACTATTTTACACACTTCCGCAATCGAATTAGTTATCAACGCTTGGCTAAATACCTTGTATTAATCAACTACTAGCGAGATGGTTTCGGCTTTGCCTTCTGAATCCTGGCATGGATTAGGGCCTAAAATCAGGGGCATATCCACCTAGATCTAGTAGTTACAAGCTAGTGTGTGCTAGCTGTCTGGGTGTTTATAAAAAGAAACACGCTGAAACGCTTTGAACCACCGCTACGGGAAAAATTACCTGGGTTGTATGTAGGTCAGAGAGCGTAGCCTTGTGGATAGTAATAGTATTGGTTTTTATGAACTATGTTTCTTATTGATGAAATTATACATATGTACTCCGTGGGTTGACCGTTGTTGCGACTTAAAGTCACAATCTAGGTGATATATGGATGGAACGATCGAGGTAAGCTGTAAAAATAGAATACTAGAAACATCCAATGATTTGAATTTGACAGAGGTTCCAGACTAAATCCCTTATTCTATTCAGTATATCGGTTCATGCATAAAGACTGTTGAGTTGTTACCCAGAAAGTCATCACCCTGTTTGGATCATGCCATATATTCTTACTACCTCAGACGATTAGAATTTTGTAACAACGCCATTCATTTGCATTAAGTTACTTCTCTATACGGCAATTGTTTCGCGCGTGGTGAGTATGTGTTGTCATATGTTGAAACATCTGATGCCGTTCCAACTCCGAGTCATGCAATCAGTCTCGATTCGGTCACTTTAAGGTTCATGGGGATAGTTACAAACTTGACACGGTGATAGATACCTAGATTTTACATGGTAATTACAACTTGTCACGTATAATTTGTTACTGACTAGGTCGCTAGGCAAAATACCGTACCGCTGACTCTAGCTCGGGGCCCCTTTGATCTTAGGCTTCAACTCCTCAGCTAATGAATCATGATACGTAAAACTAGGCATTGAACTAACTCGAGTTGCCGGTCACCGGTCAGCCATCGAATCCAAGCTTTTGACTAAACGGAACTTTCGGCAAGGCCTTGTCAAGAATATTCCAGCCTTGACCTTTTGCAGGTTTTGAAGAGAGAAGATCGACTTTCAATCATCAATGACCTTCCAAGTAAAGATAAAAGACCGAGTAGATTCGCTATTCGTAACAAGGTTCAATGTAGATACTCAAGTATGGAGTGCATCAAGAGTAAGCCGTAGGTAAGCTAAGCTAAGCTAAGTAGCTTAGTAGATGCCCTAGAATAAGCACTTGGCTGTAGACTAGGGCGAGTACTTGCTTCAAAACGATCTATAATAAGCGTAGCCTGTTCTTGTAGGTAACGCATTAGCACTTGGCTCAATCTGCTTAAGTGTATCTTGAGTGCGAAGGACAATCGTACGATACTGTAATTATCTATTTTGAAGTCGAGATTCGAGATCCATCTTGTTTGGGGCCAGTCCACATAGTCAGTAAATGCTGATGTTTAATGAGGTTCAGTAACATACCCGTCGATTCCGTGCCTGAAATCAATATTCGAACTTATTCTAACGACCGTATAGCGTCGTACTCGATGGACGTTACTCAATTCCTGCTTGTACGAGGGGCAGATACTAGCACTGCTACGTCACTCGCCCTAGATTTAACTCGTGAGCTTACCTGCATCGAAAATGGCGACGTAGCATCCGCTCAGAGAAAACGTGCATAATCGTCAACGTGATTCTGCTCTCGGTCTTTTTTTCGTTGCTTTTTGAGTAACCAAATCTTTCTTTTGAGAACCAACAACAACCAACGACCAACAACTGGGATGACCACGGGCAGGCCGTTAAAGAGTCTTTATGCGCATATATCTTATATCTACATTGTAGAACTCATTACTGGCCTCGACCAATCATTGATTGGCTGTTACATCAGTTCTGTTGGTTAAAACCTAGAATATTATTATTTTCTCGTTCCTGCTTTCTTCTGCGTTGGTGTATAAACTTATGCGTTTCTAGCGTTTGTTATCTAGTCATCATGCCCCATTTCTGTCCTTAACCAACCCCCCCCCCCCCCCCCTTCTTTTTGGCCATGACTCGTCGATTCGAGCTCACTTGCATAGAATCCACAGCAGGAAGCTGGTAAACCAAACCCCTCCATTCTAATCCTTTCACGGCACTTTGGCCGCTGCCGCAGCGCTCGGTGGCTGACCGCTATCCCATTGTGGTACGTAGATCTTCAAGCCATCTATGATCTTTGACCGTCTTGGTTTCTTGGCTACGTTTCTTTTGCTTGTGAAAAATCCTGGGGAAAACGACTAGAAGAAAACTCGAAGAAATGAGGAGGTGTCAGTATCTAATCAGACTACTACGTCTTTCTGCTACTGAGGAATACTACCAACTTACTTGACAGTTCGTCTGTTGGACTTGACTACTACGTACCAATGTCCAACCTACGAGTCTTTGGCTTAGATTTTCTTCCCCATTTTGTCAGGACTCATCAGACGGACAATCAGTCAGTGGCTCGAGTGGATACTACGTAAGCCGGCGGTGGGCTCTTGTGGATCTGTCGTCTATACCACCGATGATTGAGATACGCTCTCAATAGACTTTGCAAGATACCAGATAGCACTTGGTACCAAGATACATACATAGACGAAGTAAAGACTACAATACCTGTAACAGCTGTAACAACCGTAACAACCGATATGCACCTGCAGAGCCCACCGGCTGGCTATCAACGGCTCGTATAAAGCCGATATCTTCAGATCCCTGCCAGAAACCGCCATCACATACAAGACTGCATGGATCGACTGTCTAGATAGGCATCAGGGACAAACACCGCGAATATATTGATCGACCTGATAGCCCGATAAAAGAGTCCCATTTTATATTAATGTTTCTAGGAAGCGAAAAAGCCGCATTGCTCGGCATTCGAACTTTCTGTATTCGGCAGACTCCATTCGCGATTGTGGGCACGGAGAGGCGTTCTTTGCATGACATGGGTTACGAATCTGCGCCCTTGTACTTTCTCTTTTCGCCTCATGCTGATAAGGGATGAAGATCATAAGAATCCTAAATGATCCCCGGAGCCGACTTCGATACTCGTTTGAGTGGGTTTCTGATTGGTGGTTGCTGGCTTTTATGTTGAATGGCTGGTTGCGTGCTTGTTGTGCGATATTCTCAATGCAAGATAGGAGTTTGCAGAAACAGCAGAGAGTGCTTCTAACTCAGCGTTTTATTGTACCTAATCAGACTGAGCGTATTGTAATGCCTATGATTTGTTGCAGCTGGCCAATACCGTATGCGTTGTGTTGGAGAGCCTTCCTGTGCTCGTCAAAGACTCAAAGCAGCAAGACTGCATAATCTTTGTATGACACTGAGAAGAGATTAGATCTTTTTACGAACCCGTAGAACTCTACAGTAGCTATTGACAGTTCACATCATGAGCCTGCTATGACTTTGATACTCTGATCATGCAATTGGTTTTGAGCTCTATAGACTTCTGGTGTTCTTGGAGACTACGAACAGAGATGCTCGACATCTGGAGAACCTTGGAACCTTGTTGACTACCTACCTAGGACATTTGGAAGATGTTTCTTAGTTAAATATTAGTGCCATATATATGATTCAGCAAACTCTTAAATATATATATATATATATATATCACAACCCTCTATTATCGTACACAGGAACAAAGATGTCTTTCTCTAGCCATATCATAGTCTCCTGAATTATATCGTTCCATATTCACGCGAACATTCGGTGTCTAAAATACTAACGTCGAGTCCTGAAATAGGTGATTGCAATGACCATGGTAAAATTAAAGGCAATGAACCCTATGAAAATGCCAATATCGGAGTAGCGGTTAGCAAAGTCATATCCGTGTTGTTGGTACTAAACAAATAGCCTAGTCAGTTTCTGTCCTTTCTCTTGTGTTTACCGATACCACTCACGTATGATTGTCCATCCTGGTATTTGCAGTATTGACAGTCGGAGACACTATCTGGATTCACAAGATACCCTGTCGTCGTTTGCAAGAAATCAGCTGCATATTGACCGCAAGTCGATCCATTCGGCGGATAAAAGGTCGATAACTCAGATTTCTGGCAGCGAATGGGTAAATCATGTAACACATTGGTCACGACTCCCTCGCTCCAGTAATAGAGGGGAGAAACATTGTAGTACCAACGCCAGCCGGACGGGGTTACAGATTTGGGCGACAATGTGCCCGCCAAAGTATTGCAGAACATGAAGAAGAACCCATTGGCTGCAAAGGCTGCCTCAATATTTGGCATAATAGATGCGCACAACTGGGCTAGACTTGTTGCAAATACACCGAAAAGCTCGTACATGAGGAAACTATAACCTGCACGAGAAGCAGAGTCGAAATATCCAACTGGAAAGTACCATAGTAGCCAGTACACCAGTGATGTGAGAAACGTAAAAGGTAGTTCGACAATGAATATCGACGCGACAAAGGCTATCCAATGATAAGTCAAGCTCTCGCGTTCTCGATGCATGAAAATCTCTCGTAGTGTCACGAATCGCGGTTGAACTTGTAGCCCTAAAGGAGGCCCGACGATGAGTGCCATAAAGGTTGAGAATATGTGGTTATATGCTCCTTGCTGTGTGCTTGATGATTGTAGATATGTGAGGCCATTGACTAGAGCATTTCCGATGTTCAGCCATAGCTTTGACACGATATAGTCGGGTTCTCTCCAATAATATAGCCACCTTCTTCGGAGCACGATCCATAATTGAATATGTAAGGGGGCTGCGTAGAGTGACTGACGCTCTTTAGACGCTTCCACTTGATATTGTGTCTGAACTTTGGCTCCTTCTCCCTCAGAATGTGTTTCTCTGTCGTCTTTTTGCTTGTAATGATGCCATAAACTAGGCCAATCCTCCTGGGTTTGTTTTCTAGTGCCTGCGCCAATCACATCCAAGAAGAATTCTGCTGGATTCTCACTTAAATCACACTTTCTGCTATGCTTCTCAAAATATCGAATTGCCTCTTGACAATGAACTCCCAAAGGACCATCATATACCAACTTCCCCCCTCGACTGAGAAGGTACGGCTCATCAAACATCTCAATAAGCTCAGCAGCTGGTTGATGAATGGTGCATACAATAGCTTGACCGGAGTCTACTAACCGGCGAAGAACTTGTACGATCGAAAAGGCTGATTGTCCATCGAGACCGGAAGTGGGTTCGTCAAGAAATAATATTTCTGGTTTTGAAGCCATCTCCACTCCTATACTCACTTTTTTCCTCTGTTCGAGGTTAAGTCCTGCACCAGGAACGCCGATCAAGGCATTGGCTATATTCTCCATGTCTAGCCACTGAATCACTTCCTCGACATAGGCATATTTCTCTTGTAGTGAGATTGTCCCGCTGCGTCTCAATCGTGCTGTCATCTGCAAAGCCTCGCGAACCGTTTGCGTAGAGAGATGAATATCTTGCTGCTGGACGTAACCCATTCTACTGCGAAAGAATTCAGGAAGTAACTTTCCATTCAACGCCAGTTCACCGGTAAGAGTCCCGATATAAAAGCGACCAGCAAGAGCGTTGAGTAGAGTAGTTTTTACCTGCTCCTGAGACTCCCATCAAAGCTTTGAGTTGTCCAGTCTTCACGCAGCCACTTAGATTATTGAGAAGTCGTCTGTTACCGTCCTTGGTTTTAACGTCGAGACAAAGATTCTTCCATGCAAATGTATGGCTTCTGTCTTGTGCAGTACTCTGCCTGTAGTGGTTGACTGGTGTTGGATTTTCTGGTGCGATATCTCCGTCGAAACCCCCTTTTTCAACGTCTGGCTTAGTTTTCACACTCAATACACTTCCCTTGCAGCACACCGTCGCCAATCTACCGGCAGGTGTTCTCAATCTTTCCATTCCAATTCTATCCATGAAGCGGGAAAGAATTAGCAAACACGCGTGAATAGATCATAAAAGGGAAAGTCGCTTACCCAGAGCACAGGGCAAAGAAAATGAATAGTGCCGCATTGATCCCGACATTTCTCCAAAGATGAGTCCTTCCAAATCCATACTGCGCTTGCAGATACGACATTCCCGAGATAGAAAGCTGTCCAGGCACAGATCCAACGACGCCACAGACCTAAGCTGCTCCAGAAGGTACAATGTCAGATGGACTACACTGGTAGCTCAAATCTCTGAATTCATTGACCATGACTGACTCAAAGGCATAGTATAGAGGCTGTCATACAATTAGCAAATGGTCCGAGAATATATGTATAAGATGATAAGCTAACATTGAGATATCGCAACCATCCAAGCCACACCTACATCTGAGGTGGTGGTACGTACAACCCCGTATACAGCACGTACGTACTGAAAAATATACCCACCGGGAGAACAGCGCGATGCATAATGGGTGAGAATATTGCAACTGACCTAAAAAACATAGATAGGGCAAGGTGCTCTATGTAAACGACAAGGAACAAAGTGACAAAATTGCCTGCAGTGCGTTGGAAACCTGTTAAAAAGTATAAAGGGATATTGTAGCTGATGGCTGCAATTTTCCACAAAACATCGGTCATAACAAGACCAGTTGCATACGAGATAGGACGACATATCCGATATCTCTTCTGCTTGATTATAAGTGGCCGCTGTGCGAATCCGTTACTAAATTCAGCCATTGATTGTAGGGCCGGAACTAGCACTGTGAAGAATAAGGAGCACCCACATATGAATAGAGACTGGCTTGTTCTCTTTTGGTCTCTGAACAATGTTCCTAAAGCAAGACTCTGTATAATGATAGTCACTGGCTCTATGGCCCATTGACTGTAAATTTCTCGTAACAATCTGTAAATGTCGAGAAGCACAGTACCAGGTTTGGCGATAGATTGGCAGAGTATAAGCCTGCGTCTTGACCAATTCTCGAGGCATCGAAGTTGACTCCTTTTGGGCGGCAATAATTGACTCTTGTAACTCAATGGTAAACCGACTAGGACGGAATGCAGTCTCAAACTCCTCTGGAGTCCGCGGCACCTGGTGTTGTTTGCCTTCTTGTACACGCCGTACATCCGGGCTGGCCGACATCGAATTGAGGAAATCAGATATGGTGGTTGTTGGCAAGCAATAGAAGTCAAGATCTTCAAAGTAGGATTTTGCTTCATGTGACTTGCCATAGAAGATCTGTCGACCCGAATTGATCACTAACACTTTATCAAAGTATGGCACAATCGCATCGCTGGCTTGGTATACACTCATAACGGTGGTGCAGCGACTTTGATCTGTTCATTCCCGCATCATCTGGATAAATTCCAGAGCAGTGGAAGAGTCTAGTCCATGAGTTGGATTGTCTAGACAAATCAGGCTTAAGGACATATTAGAAGACCCATTGACAATGAGAGAGGGGGAGTTTACTTGCCGAGCACATGTTGCGAGGGATTCTGCCAAAGAGACTCGTCGCCTTTCTCCTCCACCGACTCCTCGAATATACGCATCTCCAACTCTGGTGTTCATCACATGCTCACGGCCAACCAGCCCACAGATTTTGGAGACCATCGTGTCTATATCCTTTGCCGATATATCTGGACTGCATCTGGCTTGGATCGCAAAGTGTAATGCCTCGGCTACTGTTAACATAGGGAAATGGTCATTGGATTCAGCTGCAAATATTTAGCTACAAAAACCCCCTACTGCTTAAATCTCGTATAATCATCAAGTCTTACCACAGAAAATAACATCATGTGAGCGCTGGGCCAATAACTTCTGGATGTGATGACCATTTAATTTAAGCTCCCCTTGAACTTGTTCATACTCCTCCCACATATAGGATAGCGTCTTTAAAAATGTAGCACAACCACTACCAGGCTTTCCTATAACAAGCAGCATTTCTCCCTGATTGATGGTGCCTGAGAAGCCGCGGAGGATTGGCCGAGATGAATCTTCTGTCAGTCGATTCCGGAGCAGACTGAGTAAGCCAAAAGCCGATTTGGAGACGGACAAGATTGTTTGTGCCGTTTGTGACTGGTGTTATGTCAGAATGTTTTGGATTGTGTATACGAAGACAACCTGATCACACCGCAGCGAGAAAGGACCGGGAGCCAATCTTCTGACTAGGAGAAGGTGGCCGAACAACTTCGAAAGGATCTTCAAAATTATTGTCGACTTCGATAAACTCATCCTGAACATTGCTCACGCCGAAATCATCAGGATCCAAGTCGTAGTCATTGCCATAGAGATCTACTGCTTCAGCGCCACCAGCCAATGCCGCGATCCGGTTTAGATGCCATTGCATCCGTAACAATTCCACGCTAGGAAGGGGGTATTGAACAGGATCTGATGTTGTCAAGGTAATGATGTCGCCGGACTTGATCCTCTCGAATGTATGGCAGTTGTACAATTGTAACTTTCCCTTTCCAGATGGACAGTCCGATGGTAGATCAGGGATTTCAGGGAGTTTGATCAGTTCTCTTTGTCCACGTTTCCGAATCTTCAACCAGTGAAACTGAACTTGAATCTCATGTTGTCCAGCACTGGTAGGACTGATAGGGAATAATGCAAATTGACAAGTATCCCAGGCATAATGAGCGTCCCTAGACAAAGATATGAGATTCTCCAGTATTTCTGTCTTTCCAGAGTTGCGAAGTATGTTTTGCCATGATTGAACCTCAGCTTGTGGAAAGAACAACTCGAGATATGTCCATGTCCTCTGTCGAGAAGGTTGATCGATGTATCTTGACATGGAGTAAGGATAACTACCAGAATCCACGTGATTATGTAATGCAAATCGCTGCGATAAGTTAACGTTAGTTAACTTATTGTCTCCAAACACTTGCACACATGATATAGACATATGATGCTCGCTCATTTGAGGTATGAGTTCTATTGTATAATATCGGACAAATAAAAGACCACTTCCAACATTCGCAAACGAAGACTAAAGCTGGAACTTTGTTCTCGTTTTCTCCATTTTTCCCTTCCATTCCCACTCCTGACCACTGCTCCGCTGAATACCCTTATCAACCCTCCTCAACTTCAAAGTCATTCTAGGCCCTAATTCTTGCAGGCCAGTTTTTATGCCTTCAACACCTTTGATTTCCTTTCCATCGGTACCAACAACCGGTTTCTCGGTTTCCCGTTTTTCACGGAACACGTATCGATGGCGACGCACAAAGCAGTAATCTCTTTGATTGTGTATAGTGACCACCTGTCGGTGCGCAAGATCCGGCTGCGGTGGCCAGAGTGACTTGAATAGATGTGCCGTTAAGATACCGAGAGGGCTGCGGAAATTGTTCAAGATGAGTTCTGGGAATGCCTCCGATGCCGTACCGTGGCCAGGTAGCTTTTTGCCTTCGATGAAATTCGAAACTGAGAAGTGGAACATGGGTCCTTGTGGTAGATGAACAATATCCAAACCGGAAACCTTCTTCTGATCTTCGTTGACGATGACGAGCGCAGTAAAATTGCGATTGCTGGCAAATTTGGAAATCTCTTTGACGGAGAACTTATGAGCATGATGGTGCGCGGTTCTTCGAATATAGATGCTATTGGGAAATAGAGAGGTGAGGAGTTTTGCTTCGTGATGTAAGGTAGAATTAATGCCGGTTGTGATGAGGATTTTCGGGGCTGTTGTTTGATTTGCGAATAGTGTCGGAAACTTGGCCGCGAGCGCTTCGGGTGCTAAATCGAGTTTCGTGGATCTTGTTGAGTGTGTTGGCGATGTCGCTCTTTCAGTAGCGGTAGGCAACGTTTTCTTTCGGCTTTGCCTCGTCTTCGCATTTCCTTCTTCATCCTCTTCGCCCTCGTCGTCATTTTCCTCCTCCGAGTCGGTCATTATCATACTGTCAACCTCATCGGCATCGTCATTATCCTCGTCGTCTTCTTGACTATTTTCGGAGCCTTCCTTGTCCGCCTCGTCTTCTGCTTGTTTTTGTCTCTTGAGTCTTTCGATATCGACGCTCATGCCGAGTAAATTCTCGTCGTCACTTCCTACGTCGTCCCATGTTCGTTTTCTCTATAAAAATCAATTCATATTAGTATATTTACACAAACACAAAGAGATCTTCAATGACTTGAACTGACATCCAGCGTCAATGGCACTGAGCGGGCAAGACGTTCGGCTCTGAGACTGGGATTTTTGGTCTCTTCTTTCCTCCGCTCATGGCGTAATTTGTGTTTGGCAGCGCTTTCTGTTCGCTTGCGCTTGATATTCTGCAATTTGCGAACCTGCTTGTTTTTGATCGCCATTTTGAGAATGTCGTAAGTTGAGATTTTTTCTTTGCGATAGGAATGACCAAAAAAAAAAGTCGAGCTAATGGGTCCGCGGGCTGATTAGACAAGGCGGAGGACCCACTACCATTCATCTACTGTATCTACTCACTCCGTACTTGGTAGGCGAACATTAACTAGTTGCACGGCCACGAATTCTGCATTAATTGAATAGACTCAATCAGTATAATTAAGAATGATTCATTTTTGTTTGGAGTGCTTGGTGTACTCCGTATGGCTTGTTCCCGTTGTGTGTATATTCAGCTCTGCAGCAGTGTATACGGCTTGACCTAATGACACAGTGATCTAACTTCGAAGCTCGCTCGCTGAGATCAGATATAACGAGTATCCGTGCATCGAAATACACATCGTTGACCTGCCACAGTTATTTGTAACTAACTACATACTACAGACTACGTAGTAGGTCTTTATGCGTACATCCAATATCCAATGTCAGTCTTCCGGATAATCTTTTCCCCGGCAGTCAAAATTTATGCAAGAATGAACCAGAGTACGGCCGGTTACTGTTATTTTACAGACTTTGGTATGCATTTCACTCGTTTCAGGAACCGAACTTGGTAATTTTCGTACCTCCGTTTCCAATCACACACTCTAAACTTCTTCTTTTCGCGCAGCTCCCCTCCCTTCGCCCCGCCTTGTCCAATTATCTATCGCGGTGAATGACTCAACCCTTCTCTCGTCGATTACTCTCGCGGCTGCTCAGCAGTAATGCCCCAGTACCCTACGTGCGCACATACTCGACTTTCAATCACAAGTCCTTAAAGAAAACAGCCAATTCGAAAATGGCGACCCTGTCAACCAGGGCCGGGCAGGATGTCGACCGATCCATCCTCGAGTCGTTGCTCCGTCGCAGAACTTTCTTCTTCCCCTCGTTCGACCCCTATGGCGGTGTTGCTGGGTTGTTCGACTACGGTCCGCCCGGATGCGCCCTACAAGCCAACATTATCGATATCTGGCGGAAACATTTCGTCCTGGAGGAGGACATGCTCGAAGTCGATACAACAATGCTTACCCCGCATGAGGTGTTGAAGACTAGTGGACACGTCGATAAGTTCGCCGACTGGATGTGCAAAGACCCCAAGACTGGAGAGATTTTCCGAGCAGATCACCTGGTTGAGGCTGTTCTAGAAGCCCGTCTCAAGGCCGATAAGGAGGCTCGTGGAGAGAAAGTGGTGGTAGACGAGGAAGCAGATGCAAAGAAGAAAAAGAAGAAAGTAAAGGACGTCAAACTGGTCAAGTTAGATGATGCTGTGGTCAAAGAATACGAGGAGATCCTCGCAAAGATTGACAACTACGACGGTGACGGGCTAGCTCAACTGATTACAAAGTACGACATTCGCAATCCCACAACCGGCGGAAACCTCCTCCCCCCGGTTGCCTTCAACTTGATGTTCCAGACATCAATTGGTCCTAGCAGTAACTTAGCCGGTTACTTGAGGCCAGAAACTGCGCAGGGTCAATTCCTCGCCTTCCAGAAACTGCTCGAATTCAACCAAAACCAAATGCCATTCGCTTCTGCAGCCATTGGCAAGTCTTTCCGAAACGAAATTTCGCCTCGTGCAGGTCTGTTGCGTGTCAGAGAATTCTTGATGGCCGAGATTGAACATTTTGTGGACCCGGAAGGTGGCAAGAAGCATCCCCGTTTCGATGAAGTCAAGGATGTCAAGTTGTCGCTGCTCAACAGAGATGTGCAGCTTTCCGGAAGCACTAAGACGGAAACCATGACCATTGGAAAAGCAGTTGCTGATGGCGTGGTTGACAACGAGACACTTGGTTATTTCCTTGCGCGAATTCAACAATTCCTCTTGAAGATTGGTGTCGACTACTCCAAGCTCCGATTCCGTCAGCATATGGCCAACGAGATGGCACACTACGCTGCCGACTGTTGGGATGCCGAGCTTCACACTAGCTATGGCTGGATTGAATGTGTAGGCTGTGCTGACCGAAGCGCATACGACTTGACAGTGCACAAGAACAAGACCGGTGCTTCGCTCTTTGTCCGCGAAGCTCTTCCCGAACCTAAGGTCTTCGAGGAGTGGCAAGTCGATATCGCCAAGTCGAAGTTCGGCCCTCGATTCAAGAAGGATGCTAAAAAGGTTGAGGCAGCAATCAATGCGCTGTCTGAAGACCTCAGAGAGAAGCTTTCTCTGGATCTTGCACAGAATGGCAAGATTGAGATTGATGTCGAGGACATCGAGTCCGGAAAGGCTGAGCTTGACAAGGACCTCATTACCATCGAAAAGAGGACAGTAACACAGCACATTCGGGAATACACCCCTAATGTTGTCGAACCTTCTTTCGGTATTGGAAGAATTCTCTACAGTTTGCTTGAACATTCATACTGGCATCGCGCTGGTGATGAGGCTCGTGGTGTAAGTTTTTACAATTTGCAGGAGTGATGCATTCAATACTCATTCGTTCCTATTACAGGTCCTATCATTCCCTCCAGTTGTCTCCCCAACCAAGGTACTCTTGGTTCCTCTCTCCACTCACGAATCCTTTGTCCCCTTCGTTAAGCGATTGGGTCTGAAGTTCCGCCGCGCTGGAATCTCCAGCAAAGTGGATGACTCTTCGAGTAGTATCGGCAAACGGTACGCTCGTAATGACGAGTTGGGTACACCATTCGGCATTACAATTGACTTCCAGTCTGTCAAAGACAACACTTTCACATTGCGTGACCGCGACTCGACAAAGCAGGTACGCGGTACTGAGGACGAGATCTTGCAGGCAGTGAAGTCTATGGTAGATGGTGAGGAGACTTGGGCAGATGTGTTCAAGCGACTTCCTGAATTCACCTCTCAAGAGACGGAGTAGATCCATTGTTATGGGATGAACAAAAGATATGTATCAGTAGAGGAATAATATTGGAAGAATATGATATATCCTCTCTCGCATAAAATACGTATTCATGTAGTCTGCTCAAGTGTATAGGTTTGATGCCTTGTATTTAAGGCTAACGAGTGACCGCGGCAAAGCATACAAACATGTCATCATCGTCCTGCGGTCCGAGCTCGACATTTGCGACAACCTGTCCAGACGCATCATCCTTGACAAAGTGTATATTTACAGTCACTATTCGATATTGCGACTGGGTTGATTGTTCCATCTTACCCGTTATCCGTACTGAACAGTCTTAGAGGTTGCGCCTACCAAGATGGCGCCAGCAATCGCATCGGCGAAGATCACACTCTCGTGTCCACTGTTCGCCGCAGACTTCGACCCTCGAAACCATGGCCTGTTGCTTGTTGGAGGTGGCGGAGGTGAAGGTCGCAGTGGTGTGGGAAACAAGATTGTATGTTATTAAAACCCCATGTGAAAAGCCTACATCACGTTGTGCGGAAATGGCTAACCAGATTGCAATCCAGGCCTTGTTGAACACTTCGAAGCGTCAAGAAATATCCGAACTGGTCGACATACAACTCTCTCGCGACGAGGACTCGGTCACATCACTGGCAATCGCTGAATCGCAAGATGAGTCTATGATAGCTCTTGCGGGAATCAACAGTTCTCAAGCCGAGCAGTTGAAAGGAAACAATCGGCACCTACGATCGTTTCGACTCGAATACCCACTACGGAAGACCGACGCCCAAGACGATACGACGGCAAACACAGAGAAAACCAATGGAAGGAAAACTACACCGTTGACCCAAGTCTCACTATTCAGCTCAAATGTCAGCGACAAGGAGGGCAAGAAGCCAGCGGGGAAAGTCGACACATATCAAAGACTGCTAAGACTGTCTCCTTATAAAGCACCTGAACTATCACGAATAGGCGCGATTGCGACTGGATTGGCGCCCGCGGGCGAAATCGTTCTTTTCAATGCGACTTCGTATCCTCAGACATCAGACGTCATTGGACGAATTCGATTGGGAAATGGGGAGGAAGCTGAGGATATAGACATCATCGATTTGGAAGATGGGAAGTTTCTAGTGGCATACACCGATGGAACGGACGTCTGCACATTCGAGGTCTCTGCATCACGGAGATCAAATACGGCGCCTGAAGTCAAGACCGTTTTCAGCATACCCAAAACTCTGCCTAAAAAGTCCAAATACAGAGCACTACGGTTCCTCTCACCGACCGCCATACTACTTCTCCAAAACACCATAGATCGCACAGGCAGTGAACTCTCTATACTATCCATGCCGGCTAAGGGAAGCGCCACGATAGTGCGTCGGAAAAAGCTTCGAAAGACCATCAAAATCGGCTTGAGTTTGGACGTTGTCGATTTCGGAGAAGGGCAGAACCACGAACGGCAATATTTCATTGCTCTGGCGGGTAGTGATCAGTCTATTGAGACCTTGGTAGTTGATTACTTCCCGAATAAAGGGTATGGATCATTACAGGTATATTCGACGCTGAACGATGTTCACCCCTTCTCAATGACGAAAGTCTGCTTCTCCCATTACCGGCCACCGTCATATCCAGTGACGGCCAACACACCTCCGCAATACGTGAAGCTGGCATCGATTAGCTTAGGCAACACGGTTGTCGTGCACACATTTCCACTATCGCCGCAAAGGACTCTCGCCGGAAGAGAGACTTCATCACCGCGATACGCGCTCAAGGCACCGGGACACTCCGAAACCCTAGACACAATATTCACTACATTCATTGCTCTTCTTGTGGTCGCAATCAGCTGCTTCTTCCTACAGGCCTTTACTGAAATCCGGGGTCTGACACCATCGTATCTGGGCGCTACGTCCTGGCTTCCTGAGCGTGTCCGAGACTCGATTGCGAGACCATATCTTGGCGACATCATCGCCGCAGAGGGGGGTATTGCGTCTCAAGTCGCGACAACGGCGTCATCTATCGCAGCTGTAGTTTCGACTTCGACGCCATCCATTATTACGGGTCATCATCTCCGTGACCTTCTCCATGCCCGAAAGACGAGGAGCAGCCGCGAGGTCCAGCCTGAAGAAGATGCAAGCTCAATAATCGACTCAATCATCGAATCGCTCGAAACGCCCACCCCATCGCCAGCACTAATCATAAAACACAACCCCGACGAAGACTCCATGTACGCCCATCATCATCATCACCACGAACATGACCAAGACACATCCGCCGATGAAGAATCGTCGGCATCGATAGAAGAAAAACACCAAGTCCGCAAATGGGAAGATCTGCAGCCCGAGCAACGCGAGCGGTGGCGCCATCATCTTTCTGAGGCGGGTCACTGGGCCCTTGAGGAAGGTGAGCAGGTTCTTCGGGGTATATTCTTTGGAGAGATTGGGGGGGTTCTTGCTGCTGCCGCTGGTGGTTGATAATATCTACGACTTGTGGGGTATCTTTGGCTTATAGTTTCTGTTCTCTGTTCTGTTTGTATCTTATGACTTGTTCGTGCCTTCTCTTGGTTCTGGTAGTGGAAGATTCTACATAAACAGGGGTCATGTCTTGGATGATGCTGACGGGCAATGATTGATCTTGATGTGTTTTTATATGAAGTCGGTTTGGTCTGTAATGAAGTCGTTTACTACGTGTATTAGTACGCAGCAACTCACTCAACATACAGAGCATTTAGTCATTAAAGGTATGAAAATGAGAATGAGAATGCTCATGACACATACTTGGAAACCTTAAAACTATGGAGAAAATTCATTCATTCGTTATCCGTATCGAGAAGAGAAGAAAAAGCCTTAAAGTCTCCTTTCTTAAATTCTTTTCTGTAAACACATCAATTCCTGCATGCAGAGACATAAGGCACAGAAGAAAGAAAAGAATATTCAGCATCTGGGATATAATGCCAACCGAGTTCCTATATTGCAACAGACACCATGAATATGGAAAGAAGAACGACCGGGAAAACAAAATTTACAATGCCGGGTCGGAAGATTTGAGAAAGAGATATTAAAAGAATGGAAAATCAATATAACAAGCGATCCTCCATGGACGGCACTTTTCAGCACTTGGTTTACATGACGTGCCGACTCGTCTCCATATCCTGCCTCAAAAGCAGAGTAGGAGGTGGTGCTGTTGCCATCCTGTAGCGACAAACCATAATGAGCTTAACAGCTGCTGGGTTTTTTACTGTCCTCCATTCTTCTTCCAGCGCAAAAGCTCGGCGAGACTAGCTCGGCTGCAACCCATCTTCAAGAACTCATGCGCCAAAAGTTCTTCAGCAGTGGCTCGACTGCGGACATCGACGCATAGACAGACACTCAAAAACGATTTCAACTCCTTGCTGAGCTTCTCGGGCTTCTTGAGTCGAGGGGTACCGTTGGTTGCAATGAGATACAACGCTTTGAGGGGCTCTTCGTTAAGATAAGGTGGCTCAGATTCAATCATTTCGATGGCCATGATACCCAAAGACCAGCAATCGACCTTTGGTCCATACTCCTTTTGCTTGACGACCTCAGGTGCCATCCAGTAAGGTGTTCCAACCATGGTAGCTCGCTTGCTCTTTGATTCTGTGAGTTTGGCGCAGAAACCAAAATCCGCTATTGCAGATAATCCTGTCAGTAACTCTATCATAACACGGATATTTGGAACAACGTACTAATCTTAACATTGCCGACACGATCCAACAGAACGTTGTCACTCTTAATATCACGATGGATAATATTTTGACTATGTAGATGGGCCAAACCCTTGCAAGTCTACAAATCGTACGTTAGTAAAGTTCTGTTAGAGTGGAATACCAAACAACATACCTCAAAACAGATAGTGGAGATTTGATCTTCTTGAATAACAGGATTGTTGTCAATTACGTCAGTCAACGCACCACCCTCCATGAACTCCATGACAACCCAAAGCTCGTTGTTCTGGTCTTGCAAGAAAGAATCAAGGAAGTTGACAATGTTGGCGTGCTGGCTATCCTTCATGACAATAATCTCGTTGACGATCAATTCCTTCCGAGGCTGGCTGCGAAGATCCATTTGCTTAATAGCAACCTGTCCGCGCGGTCCATGCGTGCGGTAAATTTCTCGTGCAACTGGTGAAGTCGCATTCTCCTTGACACGAGCCACATACACGGAACCCGAAGCACCTTGACCAATCTTGCGCTGCTTGCTGTAGGACTCTTGTGGGTTTTCTTTCGAAACGACCGATTTGAGTTTCTCCATCACTTCGTTCTCGGTCATACTCGACATGCGCACTTCCTTCTGACGTGGCTCGGCCTTCTTCGAAAGGGCAGCCTCCGCTTGACGAACGCCATCAGGAACGCCAGCTTTAGGAGGTCCTTGCTTGTTGGCAATGTTCAATGGCTTGACTTGCTGAACAGGTGCAGGAAGACGCGATGGTGGCGGGCCCGAGTTCTGTGTGGGCGCTTTTGGTGCATTGTTGATGGCAGGCCGAGGCGTGGATTGTTGAAGCTTAGGGTCTTGCGGATGTTAGTCAACGAGCTATAATGGGCCCTAAAAAACTTACCTGTCCTTTGAGCAGACTGGCTGTCTGCGGTCGGTGGTGACGGTGCCGGTCGCTGGGCGGTCATCTGTCTCATGGCCGGAGGCTGTTGACGAGTAGCAGAGCCTGGCGCTGGAGGAGCAGGACGGCTCGGGTTGTATCGGTTAGGGTTTGGTGATTCGGAATCAGAAGGACCATAGCCCCCTAGCTCCTGTTTTGCGAGAGGTACTCGGGTTTTGGGTAGTGACGCATTATAGGCTTCCTGCTCTCGTCTCTCCTGTTCTTCGCGAATACGTCGTGCTTCTTCCTCCATGCGACGTCGCTGCTCTTGCTCGGCAACTTCCCGCATACGATCAACTTCAAAACCGCGGTCTGCATCTGAATTTGCTGCATTCGGGTCGTTCATGAATCGCTGGGACTGTCCAGTATCTACCCTCTGGAGGGGAGCCGGAGGAGCTGGTCTGGGGGGTGCAATTCCGTTTCCGTTTCCATATTGCAAAGATGACGAGTTGGATGCTGGCGGAGTAGGTGCAAGGCTGCTATAATATTGAGGATTCTGCTCCCGCATCTTAATGTCTGAGTAAAACTCAAGCACTTCAATGACAGCTTGAGGATTTTTCTTATAATCTTCCTTGGTAATCGCCGACGCAGTCAATAGCTTCTCCCATTCTGTCGGCAGGCCCACGAAAGCACCAGTCTTGGGATCGAAACCGACATGCACACGATGGCTGAAATTAGTCGGGTTACTGACCCCTCCCATTCCTGGGCACCGCTCGTAGATCTTATCAATCCAGTCGTAAATCTCATCATCATTTTTGACTTCGCAAGTAATTGTTTTGGTAGGCACATCGCGACTGATTATTGCTGCCTTTGAGTTTGCGTCCTTCGAATTGGCCAAACGGGTGATCTCAAAGGCCATTTTCGTGTCTTCGGACCGAGTCACACCGGTGATATTGGAAAGGTTAATTGACATAATTAACTTTCCAGTCTCGTTTTTCAGAAAGTCGAGGCGGAACTCCCGCAGAATAAGATATCGTTGGTTCCATTGGGCCAGAAACTTGTCTTCTTTGCACCGGACATAGCCCTCCTTGATGACGGCTATACCCTGACTTCCTTGCGATCCCTTGGACTGCGCAAGCGATAGGTTACTGGTATTAGGAAATATAGACAAAGTTGGAGTGCTCGGCGAGTTCAAGGTCATTTGGCTGAACGATGTAGCCACACTTGGGCTCGACGGTACAGTGGTGAGCCGAGGACGATCCGTAGGTGGCCGCGGGGCTGGTCCGGGGTTCATAAATTGGTCGGCCGAGTATACACTGCGAGTGACTGAATGAGTTTTTGATTCGATTTTGTATGCGTCGCCAACCAACAAGGCGGATCATTTATGGCGACGCGAGCCTTGTCGGGGTGTCTCAAGGCTTGACATAAGCAGGATGATATGGAGCACGAAATACTTACTTTCCATGAGAGGACGCCATCCTGGGCGCCCGGAGATCGAAAGAAAGATCAAAAAGCAGATGTCTTATAACGCAAAAGGGATATCCACAGGTCTGATTGCACTGGAATGTTAGAGCGGCACGAGCAAAGCGCGGATACGGATAAGCGGGCGGGGGGAAGGAAGAGGGGAAAATGCAGACGCTGTATTGTTTCTGGTGGATGAGTAGAAGACTGCTAAATAAGAGCGCGATTGGGGATGAAGGGATGGGTTGAGAGAACAGGAGACAGCGACTGGAGTGACACGATATAGGCGAGTCGGGCCTCCGCTTTGCTTACCTTGCCTAGGGGTTGGTTGAAACGGGAGTTCCACAGGGCACTGCCCGTGCTCGTGAGAAGGTTGAAGGTATATCCAGGGCGCTTAAATAGCAGGAGAGTGTTGTTAGGGAAATAAGGAAGAAAAGAGACACACAGACAGCGACACAACAACAAACAGCGAAACCTCTAGCGTCTAGCGGGTGTGGGAGAGAAGAAGAGAAGTAAATAAAACCATGTAACTTATGTGAAGGAGAGGCTGGATAAGTTAGGGTCGAGTGGAGGAAGGAGGGAGAAAGGGGAAGTTGCCGCACGGCGCAGACTGCGAGTGGGACACCAGAAAGAATCAATCGAATTGGCCAGCCTCGACACTAACTAGTTAGTAGCCCGTCCATCCAGATACCCACCTGTCTGGATCTTTGAAATCAATTGCACCGAGTCATGGATCTGTGAGTGGCCGTGGATGACTACTGAGCTTGCCTACGTGCACTGTGTCTTCGCGGCAGTAGGACGATTTCAAATTTGCATCAACCCTTGGAGTGTTTTCCGTTACTGTGATACTACCAACACACGGGCAAGGCTACATTTGTCATTCAGCTGTACTATGTAGTATGCAGCAACGCTCTAGAAAAATAGAACAAAGCCACCATGTAGATCAGCCATGCCCCCAGCCTATCTCCGATCGTCCTTGTCTCAGGCCACTCACGAATCACCAGTGGGAACGCTCAAAGCCTCAAGGGCTCAAGCAATTCCAGACCCCAAATCCACGACATACTGAAGAGGGGCACATAAGGATTCGTGGCTGTGCCACCATGATGTATGTGTTCTGTCGTAAGCACGGAGTACGTGGTTGTTACCTAGGTAGTTCTTCAGTCATTCTAGACAAAGACATCAAAATATATCAAATCGTAAGCCACAGGATAAAGAGATCAGCCATGGTAAGCGAAATCTCCGAGAGTTTCTTCCGGCCTCCTCCCCGACTGATTTTTACTAACTCGCGTTAGGTACGTACGCTCGGTTTCGGATCTCAGCTATGGTTATATATGTACCAGTATATAGTTACAAGACCTAAATCGCGTTGGCTATCATGGATCTGCTCCAAACGGGTAGTTGAACTTGAGAAGCGAATTCAGCCCACCAACCCAGCCGTCGTCGGTCACTCCTATGGTGCGTCGCATCACACAAGGGACGCCGCCTCGCCAATCGTTCTTTCCATGTCGAATTTCCTCATCCCAGACTCGCACCTCCATTCCAACAGACATGCCTTTACCCATGTTCTTGCCGTCAATGCTTAACTCAACTTCTCGGCCGCGATTTTTCGGGCTCAGTCGTAGAGTAACGGGTGTGCTTGACGGTAGGACTAGTGGTCGAAAGCTCAAGCTACGAGCGCACACCGGTGTCAGGAGAAGCGACGGAACCAAGGGATGTACAATACTGCCTCCGCTACTCAAACTATAGGCGGTGCTTCCAGTGGGCGTGGAGATAATCATACCATCTGCGACTGCTTCCGTAAGGAAACGCCCACCAACAAAGACGTCCAAAACAGCGAGATGGGGCTCTTTTCCTCGGTGAATAAGTACTTCATTCAGTGCGTAGACCCGCGGATCTGGTACGCCGGTTGCCACAGCGGAATGTGATGGAGGAATGATTGCTTCGCCGTCTGGTGAAAACAGACCAACACGCAAACGGTTGCGCATCAATACCCGGGCACCTCTGGAAGAGCCCATTGATTTACCACGAACGGAAGACCAACCTGTAGGTCCCATTTTCGACTCAACGTCCTCGTCGGCCGTTCTAGGCTCCAAATCATCGAGAACTGGAGCACGGTCTCCTGCGCCCGAGCCAGACATGTATACTTCTCGAAAGGCTCGCTTATATTCGTCGAATTTCCATTCTCCCAGAAATCCTAGAGTGCCCATACTGAACGACAGCATAGGCGGTACATCGTGGGATGTCGCAAACAGAGACGAAGCGCGAAGGATAGTTCCATCTCCACCTAGCGTCACCACCAAATCGACTTTATCATGCGTTGATGCAGACAGTGGCTTTTCCGGCGTCGAGGTGTAAATGGGAATCGGAAGAGAAGAGTGGACTTCCTGACCAGTTTTTGGCTCTAGAATGACTGATAACGACGGATATGTGGATGCTAAATGACTGGTATCGAGTTAGGAACATGCCCTTTGCCATAGGACAGAGGTCATACTTAATGAATTCTATCAGAGACTCCGTAACCGCAGGTGCGCTTTGCTTCTTTACAATTAGGATGTTGCGAGGAGGGGCGGGCCATCGAAGGGATAATAAGTCGCTACCTCGAGACTCTATATTCCGGCATGGTTAGCTTGACTGGGATGCTGTATGTGAGCGTCATGGACACGCTCGATCCGAACGCACACCTTGGTATTCTGGCAAGATTCGCGCAGGAAGGCTCTGAATATCTCTAATCTCCCGTCGCGATGAAGAAGCGGAGAAGAAACGACAAGTGACTCGAACATTATGTGACGACGAGAAGTGTCGCATCCACGGAGAGATAGCTCTCATGATGACGGATCTTGGAGTATGCTGCAGCTCGATTGAAGTCGCTGCCACAAGACGTAACGAGACAGAAATCCTTCCACGGACATGTCTCTCCGGTCAAGATTGGCAAAAGAAAAAAGACCAGAAGAAGATTGATGCCAAATCTATCCAAATAACATGCTTGCGATGGGAAGCAGGAACGAAAACCGCAATGTCTATAAAACTGTAGAAAGCGGAGTTGGGACGCTAGCTCCGGCCCAGGCCTCAGGCATACAAAATTGAGGGTGGGGGACCTGCGGAAAGAGCAGATCCAGCTGACCTCCTCACCGCCTGGCGCCTGCGCTGCAGAAAGACGTCAGTCACGCTGACTCAACGAACTTACTTTGCCAGTCCAAGGCTGGATGAGATGAAGCCTAACGTCTCTACGTGCTCGCTACTTGCTGCCTCACATGCTCTCTTTCCCAAATAGACCGTGACTCAAGTCCATCTCCCCCTACTCTTTCACGATGCATTCCCCCTCGATTTGAAGCCGGCTGGATCCGATCGTCCATACAAATAGCTTAGTACCAGGCAGCCTCGATACTATCCCCCACTACGCCTGTACGTATTGAGTTTATTTCTCAACTCCCTCCGAAAGAAAATCGTATATAGTCTGTCCACGCTGTATATCGAGACGAACAAGCATCACCCCTCCCACCATGTCCGATATACGACGTCGAGTGCCGGCAGACCCATCCAGGTCGTCCGTCGTGAGCGAAGAACCTCTAGTAACCGAGAAGGACAAAGATGCCGGTCTGAAGCATGGAGTTGCCATGCAGATACTGCGATCTCTGCTGCTCGCAACCTGGTTTAACGGTTGCTGTGTGTGTATAGTCGTAACACAGCTTATCGGAGCACCGCTGTACTTTGTCAACAAGGACTATTACTATGCGTATATGGCTATGACGAAGCAATGTTTTGGAGTTCTCATTATCACAATCACCCAGTGGGGAGCCCCGACGGTAGTCCGTGTCAGCGGTGATGAGTCGGTCAAAGGGCAGATACAACTTTCTGCCAACGGGTTGCTTAAGACGAACTTTCCGGACCGCCTCGTATTCGTTGCGAACCATCAAGTATACACAGATTGGCTGTATCTGTGGTGGGTGAGCTATACATCCCGTATGCACGGTCATATCTACATCATCTTGAAGGAATCGCTCAAAAAGATACCTGTTATCGGTCAAGGAATGATGTTCTATGGCTTCATCTTCATGGCCCGTAAGTGGGAATCGGACAAACCTCGCTTGGAGCATCGTCTCCAGAAATTGAAGACGAGACACGCTGGGCCCATGTCTGGTTCACAGAGTTTGGATCCTATGTGGTTGTTGATATTCCCAGAGGGAACCAACCTCTCAATCAATACAAAGAATATCAGCAACAAGTATGGGGAGAAGACGGGCGTTGCTCCTCTCAAGCATATGATTCTTCCGCGGTCAACAGGCCTACTATTCTGCTTGCAGCAGTTGCGAGGTACCGTAGATTTTGTATATGACTGCACCGTAGGCTATGAGGGGCCACCGTGCGTACCCACCCTTTTTGATTGTTGTATTTGCTGCCAATAAGACTGACAAACTCTGCAGAAAAGGCATATATCCTGACAAATACTTCACTTTACGATCTACCTATGGTCAGGGCCGTCCCCCCAAATCCGTCAACATGTACTGGCGCCGCTGGGCCATGGCAGACATTCCTTTGGATGACCCCAAGGCTTTTGAGCAATGGCTGTTGGAGCGCTGGAGAGAAAAGGATGCTTTGCTCGATCAGTTCTTTGAGAATGGGCGGTTTCCGACTTCTTTAGACTCTTCGATCGAGACACAGAACATTCCCGCAAAACAGAAAGATGAAGCGTCTCGTGGATACGTAGAGACGGAGATACAGCTATCGCGCTGGCTTGAAATCGCGGAAATCTTTGCTGTTCTACTATTAGTTGGATTCCTGTGCAGGATGTTTTGATCTCACTGCAGCTCATTCCGTGCGTGCAATCGAAGACGTTTCTGGTTAATAGCTTGAGGAGTGAATATGGTGGCACCGGTTCGGCGATTGGGTATAGCGGCATTCTCTACTCAGCAATAACCTAGCTTGAATTTATGAATAATCAATAAAGTCAATAATCAATAATATTACCCCCGTGTTATTGTTCTCACAACGGTCTCAGTGTCCACTCAATATGGATGATGTTGAAGTGGGGCGACGGAGGCTTACCGTGTCTGTGGTTGGTCGATGTTGGAAAGCTGCCAAGTTAGTGCCTCAGGCCTCAGGTTGTATTATTTCGACCTTCCTTCCGCGATTGACGAGACAAATGTCGGGTGTACAGTAGCTGTCTTTCTCCAGTCCATCATTCCACGCTGTGCGCATCAAGGCACATGCAGTCATCTTTCAGTTGATGATTTGAGGCTGTCAACTTTCTATCTAATCATCATCTCATAATCTCAGATGGCTTTGCATCGTTAACAACGCTTCTCCATCTGCGAAATCGGTCCTGCGGTCATCCTATTCCTCAGAACAAGCATCCATCATGTCGCAACTCGAAAACGGCCATACGAATGGCTTTGGGGACTCGTCGTTCAGTACAGAGACCGTACCCTCTGCCACTCGCTTCTCCGATATCCCCTCAGCCATCGATATTCCTGCATCGACATTCGACAGTGAAGTCGAAGTCAGTCTCGAAGAACTCCCCGATGATCCCACGGAGTTGTGCACACTGCTAGAAAATGAGAAGGCCGCGAAGAACTTTTGGGTGATTATCTCGTTGGCATATGCGAAACAGAACCAGCTTGACCATGCGATCGAAATTCTGCAAAAGGGTTTGGCGTCTGTCGCTCATGGAGCAACGAAAGAGAAGCTAGGGCTTTTAAACTGGTTGTGCTGGTTGTTGATGATTAAGAGTCGGCAAGCGCCCCGTGTTGCTCCTGATGGCGACGACTCGTATGTGAAGACCAAGGACTTTTATCTTCAACAAGCGACCTCGACTCTCAACGAGGCGTCTCGTCTCAATCCTGCCTACACGCCTCTCTTTCTTGCACGTGGTGTCCTCTCCCTCCTTCGAGCATCCCTATACCCTCCACGACCTGTCAGAACCGGAATCCCAGATACATCCGAAAGAGTCGAGAGCTTACGGCAGGCTCTGAAGTGTTTTGAGGAGGCATCGAAAGCCTCTGGCGGTAGGAATGTGATGGCTCATTTGGGTCTGGCCAGAGCGCAGTATTCTTTGGGAAACTACGCTGAGGCGCTGGTGGTTTATCAGACCGTTCTCACTAGAATGCCGGGTCTTACTGATCCTGATCCACGAATTGGTATCGGATGCTGTCTTTGGCAACTAGGCTTCAAGGAACGAGCAAAAGACGCGTGGGAACGGGCACTGTCTTTGGTTTGTTTTTAATGATGGTCCACTTCTCTAGTTCAATACTAACAGTTTATCACACAGAATCCTAAATCAAAGGTCGCCAGTATCCTAGTCGGAACGTACTACCTATACAGCAGCTCCCAACGTCCTACGAGCGACCCGCAGTTCGGAGAATTGTACAGAACATCCATGGCACATACACAAGGCTCTCTAAAGCTCGACAAGGACTATCCAATGGCATGTGCCAGGTTTGCAGGATACAAGTTGATCCGCAAAGATTACAAAGCGGTGGAAGTTCTGGCTCGCAAAGCTATTGAACAGACTGACGTCGTGTCTATCGCCAGTGAAGGCTGGTATCTCCTAGGCCGAAAGGCGCATTACGAAGGCGACACGGCGAAAGCTTCCGAGTACTTCAACCGGTCTGATCAAGCTCGTGGCGGTGGTGACAGTAGATTTCTGCCAGCCAAATTTGGTGTTGTCCAGATGCAGGTCAAATCCAAGGATCTGGATGGAGCAAAGTTTCGATTGGAGAAGATCATACAGCAGACGAAAAACCCAGAATGCATGGCATTATTGGGCGCTCTGCTAGCAGAAGATGTCTTCTCTGCTCAGGCTAGCGGTAGCAAGGATGACAAAACTGCCGATGCCGCGAAAGCCATCTCTCTTCTCGAGAATGTCCGCAGTCTTTGGAAGGACCCGACGAAGAACATTCCGCCTGACGAGTCTGTGCTGATTTATCTTTCCCGCTTATACGAGAGCACCTCGCCAGACAAGAGCATGCAGTGTCTCACCCAACTTGAAGAGATTCAAATGGATCAGATCCCTGATCAAGATAGGCCTGACGCGACGCTTCAGAATGGAGAACTAAAGGCTGCACTCCGGGAGTATTTGCCACCGCAACTTTTGAACAACATTGGCTGTTTCCTTTACCAGTCAGGCAAAGTAGCGCAAGCGAGAGAATTGTTTCAGGCTGCCTTGGCCGCTTGTGACAAGTCCGAGGAACTGGAAGGTGAAAAAGCCACTGATGCGCTTCTCACGACGGTTAGATACAACTTTGCTCGTTCACTGGAAGCCCTTGACCTGCCAGATGAAGCAAAGAAAGTGTATGAGAGTCTTCTTGAGCGGCATAACGATTACACCGAGGCTAGTGCGAGAATGACTTATATTGCGCTTCGTCAGAGCCCGACAGATGAAGGTCCGAAGAAGATGGCTAAATTGTACGAAAGCGACTCGACGAATCTTGAAGTTCGCGCGCTGTTTGGCTGGTACCTCAGCAAGTCCAAGAAGCGAGTGGCCAATCTGGCAGAGGACCACGAACAACGACACTACAAGCATACATTGCAACATTTTGACAAGCATGACAGATACGCTTTGACCGGAATGGGTAATGTGCACCTTTTGACAGCCCGTGACATGCGACGTGAGACCGACGCAGACAAGGAAAAGAGACGGAAGATGTACGAGCGTGCTGTGGAATTCTTCGACAAGGCTCTGCAGCTAGATCCTAAAAATGCTTATGCAGCTCAAGGAATTGCAATTGCTCTTGTGGATGATCGTAAAGACTTTACAGGCGCTGTTCAGATTTTCTCAAAGATTCGGGATACCATCAAAGATGCCAGTGTGTACCTCAACTTGGGTCATGCTTATGCCGAATTGAAACAGTTCTCGCGGTCGATTGAATGCTATGAAATGGCCTTATCCAAGGACCGAGCTCGCGATGCACAAATTTTGGCATGTCTTGGACGAGTCTGGTGGTTGAGGGGGAAGCATGAAAAGAATCTGACAGCTATGAAGACTGCTCTGGATTATGCAAGTCGTGCGTTGGCAGTTGGGCCGGAACAGGCACATCTGGAGTTTAATGTTGCATTTGTCCAGAATCAGATTGCACTTCTCGTGAATAACCTACCAGAAGCACAGAGGACGCTGCAAGATCTGCAGGAAGCAGCCGAAGGTCTTGAGAAGGCTATTGAGACGTTTACACGCATTGCTCAGATCAAGGCACCACCATATCCTCGCGAGTCTTTGGAGCTGCGAGCAAACATGGGCAAGAATACGATCAGCAAGCAGCTCGAGCGGTCGATCCAGAACCAGAAGGAGTATGAGGAGAAGAACGCTCTCAAATTGCAACAAGCTCGTGCCGCTCGTGAGGCCGAATTGAAACGTCGTGAAGAAGAAGTGCAAAAGGCGAAGGAACTTGAATTGGAGAAGAAACGTCAAATAGCAGAACAACGGCAGCGTATCATTGAAGAAACGCAGCGACTAGCAGCAAAGAGGGCGGAAGAACAGCGAGCCCGCGAGGCAGCTGAGTTTAGTACAGATACCGAGACGGGCGAGCGACAGAAACGCAAGAAGAAAGCTCCGTCCGGCGGCAGGAGAAGGAAGCGTCGCGATGAAGACGACGGTGTCGTTTCTGATGGTCGAAGTATCAGTGTGGTTCGGTCTGATGATGACGGTACAACGCCAGCACCCAAGAGACGACGACGATTGGAACGCCGGGGAGGCGCCAAGGAGAAGCCCGGCAAATACAAGAGTAGTGAATTGGTGGTTGACTCGGATGACGAATTGGATGAAGATGTTGCTGCTGCTCCGGCTGCAGCGGCTGATGAGGATTTGTTCGGCGATGATGATAATGAAGTTGCTGATGAAGAAGCAGCAACTCCAGCGGCCGGAGGGAGAGGCGGGCGTGCTCGACGCGGCAAGCGGGTTCTCGACGACAGCGATGAAGATGACGAGCCTGCTGCTGCCTCAAAGGAGATAGAAGATGAGGAGATGCAGGACGCTGACGACGAATAGAATCCTGTCTCTGGTGCCTTAATCTCTGCTTTTCAGTTTTCCTCTTCTTTTCCTTCTCGCTAATTGTTTTACTATGCTTTTGCTTATTTGGGGGTTTTGCTATCATCATTGGAAATATCAAGAGTCTGTACAAAATCAGTTTGCAAGCCTAGCGTTAGGGTTTATCATTTCAATTTATCATCTAGTAGTATAAAAGTCAATATGATATTGATTACTTTTCAGCTATCTGTTACTATACGTATCAAACGGATATATCTAATGATGCTCAACAAGAGTCCCCTCCTGCGCCAACTCCAACAATTTCCACTGACACTCAATCCCCCTCTCCGAAAATCGTCCCGTAATCTTTGTCGCAATCTCCTCAAAGTTTTCAGTCGCAAGCGCCAGAATCGTAGGACCCGCGCCCGAAAGACAAATACCCAATAATCCGGGTTGTGTGGCAGGGGTCATGGACTGCAAAATCTCCATTAACCCCGGGATCAGAGTCTGGCGGTATGGTTGATGCACTCTATCCTGCATAGCGAGATAAATCATATCCGGATCCGGGGGGGAAGCGCCCAGCGCAATGGGTAGAAGCGCAACACGCTGCAAGTTAAAAACCACGTCAGCGCGCGAATATTGTTTCGGCAAGACATCACGCGCATTGGCCGTGGGCACAACAAAGTCCGGGATTATGGCAAGCGCTTTGATTTCCTTTGCCCAGGGAAATTTTGTGCAGTGGCCTATCCCCACGGGAGGTTTGGGGGGTTGTTTGCCCGTGTCGATGCCGCCGGCGGGTTCGGGGAGGACTTCGCTGAGTGGGATTTCAATGCGCGCGATGTCTTCGGGTTTGAGGTCGCTGAGGTATGTACCCACGAAGCCACCGAAGAGGGATGCGGCGACGTTATCTGGGTGTCGTTCTATTCCTTATTAGACATGCAATGCCGTCCTTGAGGCTCAAGACTTACCGATCATTAAACAGTAATCGAGGAGACGGGCTTTGGTCAAGCCCAATTTACCCAGTTCATTGCCTAGCACTACACCAGCCACCACCGCGGTTCCAGACGTTCCCAGTCCCCTACCCAATGGAATAGGGTTCTTGATGTGTACGTGCGTATTGGCCGGGAATGCGCGCTGGTCATGACATCTCAGCACATACAACGCCACGCGAGTGATCAGATTGACTTCGGGGTCAAGGCTGATCTGCTCTTTGCTGCCACTCAGATTCTCATATGTGATTACACAGTTGAGGGGGTATTTGTTGTTCTCGAGAGAGGATGCGCTCGAATCGATTGTGACGTGGACTTCGAGGTAGAGGGTTAGCGCGAGGCCGATGACGTCGAAGCCTGGGCCGATGTTGGCAGAGGAGCAGGGAATGCGGATGCTGAACGAGGAGGAGGAGGTCATTTTGTCGGTCGCTCGTCTTGTGCTTATGGGATTTGGGTATGAGGGTATAGGTATATGTGTGACTGTTGGAGTTATGAGTCAGATAGTCCTCGAATGGAGGGGTTGATATTTTTGTCGGAGATACATACGACAAAGCCAATTGACTCAACACTGCAATTTTCTCTCAGTCGCACAAATCAATGACTACCCTGCCGATTGATTCCTTCTTTCTTTTTCTAACAACAACCCTTGTCACAGCGAGCGTTGTTGTTGTCGTTTATTTTTTCGATATCGTCTCTCAGATAATGTTTGTGTTAGCGCGGGAGGATTGTCCAATGGTCTCTCAGCAGAGACGCCGACTTCGGGCCTGAACCAAACTCCATCGCCAATCCACGCTCAACTCCGAGTCCCATTCTATTTCATACGCGGGTTGATTATACTATACAAATCACTGTGGATAGTATAGAGATTATCAATTGACACAGTGTTTACAGTAGTACTGGCATGTACTTACTGCGATACGCGCTTGATGTCTAGATCGATGCGGGGATCTCGAGAATCGACTAACTTTTAGGGCTTTTTTTTTCGTGGCGCATGATTTCCCCTCATGAGACATTTTTAATCTCGGTGGCCACCATACAAGCTGTGACTGTGACAGTGACATGCAAAAACTATCCAGCTTGGCAAGCCAATTTTCCACATGCTGGAATTGACTTGCAGCTTGCTTTTCTTCAGCTGCAGTCTTGACCAACAGGCACACGTACATGGCTTGTAAGTGATCCCTAACTACATATTGCCAATTCGGCCTTCCGAGACTAGACACAATGGCCGTCTGACCCTGTGGGATGGGGATTCATTGGGGAGTGTCTCAAGAAAATAGAGCGGTAGTACGTAAGTATGGAGTAGCATTGGCCCATATTGGGTAGCAGAGAGAAGAATTTTCGTCTCAGGCACTCGGCTGGAGCCGTCTAGGCAATGCTACGCGGGACTTCTTTCCCTTTTGCTACAGACTTCAAAGTGGCAATGGCAACATCAGCTCACTTGATATGAAAACTCGGAGCAGTGTGGCATACACCGTATTGCGTTGAGCGATTTGTTTGGCCGTGAAATCGTAAATCCATGAGGAGTGATTGGAGGGCCATTCGCATCGCATCGGCTTTCCGAACGCATTAAGTTAAGGGCGCTAAGGCAGTCTAGACTTGGCGTGCTTTAGTGCCTGAGGAATGTACAAGAACCCTCGTCATCGCCGCAAATCTTTTCTTCCCTCTTTCTCTTTCTCCCTCTCCCATCATCACCCATCGCACCTTCACGGTGTTTATTACCTTTTTGTGTCAATACCTGTCTATCGAATCTTTGATTGTTGGAGCATCTTCGAGAGTATCTTGAACGACCTTTTTACCTCGTCTTTCTCGAAAGACCATACGGTGGTGATTCCCGAATTCGCCACTTTTTCGACCCCGACGCAGATATTTCGCACGTCTAGCGGACTCCCGACCGCAACCACGACCGATCTATATCGTCGATTCACCCGATCCCAGCTTCGTCAGACGAGAAGCAACAAAGACAAAGAAATTAGGTTTCAGGAGGCCTCCCGTGAATTAAAGCTGAGGATCTCCTATTCCTCACGCAAATCTCTTCTCCGACTATCCACTCCTCTGGAGCACCCTGGAGCGTCAACGCTCATATAACAACCAAACAGTCAAGTTGGCGGGACTTCGCTCTATCCAAGTTTCCTTCATCCACCCTCTTTTGGGCCCAAAGTTCAGGGTCTTCTGCGGGGGCGACACTCGGCCTCCTTAACTTGACTCCCGTGGCAGTCACATTTTGGTAATCTCGGTTTCACTCACGTCCGTCTTGCCAGACCCTTTGCAGGGGTCTGGCTGAGCTTTACCGAGTATACTCGATATTATATAGCTATTTTATTCTCGCTCAATACTGCGCGAGACTCTACGCATACGTTATCCACGCACAACGCCGCTAGGCACCTTTCTGAATGGGTTAATTTTTGAAGTCCTCCACTGAGCCAGATTCTGGGCCATGTTGGGAAGTCCTCGCTCCGAGACGTCTCTGACAGGGTTCGACACCACCGAGCCTCGCCTGATCGAGGAAGATCGATTCGACGAACAATTTAGACAATTACAATACACCGATACCATGTCGGGCACTCCGACCGCTGCTCAGCAGGCCGAGATGGGCCGCCGCCCTTCTCTCCTGCAAGTACCTGACAGTTATGTTGATAACGGTCCAATCTCTCGTGATTTTGAACAAGCCATCGTCGATGACGAACGTGACATCGATTCCTTTGCGAGGCGCCTCTCAATGGATCCAAATCAACGCCAACATCGTACTCGAAGCCGTTGCCAGCAAGATATGGCACCTCGATCTCGGAACTCGTCCGTATCATCGGACAGCTCTTCCTCCCCGCCCAACTCCGTGGACGCCTTTGCCGATCCACGACGCCGCGAACGTGCTAATACAATCGGAAGTCATGTGGAGGCCGATCTCGATAATATCCTCCAGCGAACTGTTTCGAATGGTACCGTTCCTCGTCGTCCGACGTTTAGCCAAGCCAGTGTCATTCGACCTGATCAGGGAGGAGAGATTGTCGCCGACGACGCCAAGAGCGAATGCGGTTGCTCTTTCAAGGAACCGGGTCGTATCCCTGTCATCGATTATGAGGAACTGGAAGAGTTTGTTGCGTTGAACAAGAGGGACAAGTACGCTGCTCTTAGCCGCAAACATAGCATGAGCTCTCAAGGCCCTACTCCTCGCATCTTCAACGATCTTCGCCAAAAGGTACAAAGCGGCGATGCTATCCTTGAGATGCCTGAGGTCGTTGTTGCATCCGCAAGCCCGGAGCGGGATTCCGAGGATGATCTCAAGGCAGGGTTGAAGACTGAACTATCTGGAGACACCATGAACGAGAAAGACAATTTCCAGCCCATGACCGTGCAGAACCGATTCACCTTCTTTTCTTCGGAAAGCCAAAGCACGATTCATGCGGCATACTTGGGTGACCTCATCCTTCCAGGTGATAGCTTCCGTGACCTCTTCCAACTCGGCCCTGAGGGTGGAGTGTGGTGGTTGGATGTCGTCGATCCCACCGAAGCTGAACTCGGTGCCATCTCACGAGCATTCTCCATTCATCCTTTGACCGCGGAGGATATTATGACCCAGGAAGCTCGCGAGAAAGTCGAGTTGTTCAAACAATACTACTTTGTTTGTTTCCGGACTTTCTATCACGCCGACAAGGACCATGACCGTTACTTAGACCCGGTTAATGTGTACATGGTTGTGTATCGGGATGGTGTTCTGTCGTTTTCCTTTTCAGAGAACCGCCATGCTGCCAATGTTCGCAAGCGTATTGGCAAGCTTCGTGACTACGTGTCTTTGAGTAGCGATTGGATTTGTTACGCCATGATGTAAGTGTATCACTATCTGTCTATTTTTGTATGCAACTGGTGCTAATGAAAGCAGTGACGATATTGTCGACAGTTTTGGCCCAATCATGCGCGATGTTGAGATAGAGTCTGAAGCGATTGAAGATCATGTGTTTGTTGCTCGGGTGGAAGATTTTGGTACTTTCTTGCCACGCATTGGCGACCTTCGCAAGAAAGTCATGACCTTGATGCGACTTCTCGGCGGCAAGGCCGACGTTATCAGGGGCTTCTCCAAGCGCTGCAATGAGCAATATTCCGTCACTCCGCGTGGCGACATTGGACTCTATCTCGGCGACATTCAAGATCACATCGTCACCATGGTGTCCAACTTGACTCACTTTGAAAAGATGCTCAGCCGCTCTCATAGCAACTATCTTGCACAGCTGAACGTGAGCAACATCATGCTGGGAAACCACGTCAACAACATTCTCAGCAAGGTGACCTTGATCGCTAGTCTTCTCGTTCCTATGAACCTGATCTGTGGTCTCTGGGGTATGAACGTCCCGGTACCAGGAAGAGACAGCGACAGTCTTGGATGGTTTTTTGGTATTGTTGGATTTATTGGATTTATGCTTGTTTCGACTACTGTTATTGCGCGATACTACAAACTTGTTTGATTGCTTATATGTCTGATTTGAACATTCAAAATTTGCTTCTTGTGACTTTCTAGCTAAACATGGTATATACTATATAGTGAATATACATATTGTCCATCTACTATTATTCTATATATTTAAATGAAGGTGCAATTGAGCATACGCCCTGGCTGACCACTGGTGTGGCGCAGTTAGAGGTTCCTGTCTGAGACGGACTTCGTCCCACCCGAGACTCACATGTGCCGGATCAACCAATTATTTCAAATCTCCAACAACTTCTGAACTACATCCCTGATCTTCCATCGAACAGGGAGCAATCAATCGTCTCACGAGCATCATGCCTTGAAAGACAATTGCTTGCTTATTTAGTTTCAATCGCCTCTATGAAAACACCCCGCTGTCGAGCTGAGGGATAAGGATCAGGATCCTCCGTCGCAACGAGCGCAAACCTCCGAGAAAACGATGCAGTTCCCCAAGCTCACCCCTTTGCAGTCGCGTTTCGCTGCCACTTTCGCCGCGACCATCTTCTTATTCGCTTTGTTTTATGTAATCTCGACGAGCTCTGGAAGTTTCGCCTATGCGCTTGAAGAAGTCGATCAGTTGACGACGTTGCGAGATAGTGGTGCTGGCGAGGGCTCAACAATAATTTTTGAAGATGAACAAGAAGATAAGAGAGACGACGATGACGGAATCATCAGACGTGCTATTACAGACCCAATGGCGGTCAGTAATAATGAGTTTCAGATGCTCAACATCGAACTCGGACAGACACAATACTGGGTTTTCACAAAGGACTCTGTGCTGGGAACACCATCAGCCACGCCAGAGGGTCTGCCGGCCAATATGACGTCGGACAGTACGACAGCTCAGAATAACGTTGATGAGAAACGACGCGAATTGAAGAAACGGTCGAATACAGTGTATATCTCGCTGAATACATGCCTAAAACCGAGCCTGAATACGAGCAACCCACAAGCGACGTCGAATACTCAACTACCTCCATTGACGGTTTATGTATCGACATCGTCGAATAATAAAAACCCTGGGCCGGCGGGTGATGCTTCCCTGCAGACTGCTTATACGGCGGATCAGGGATATATGGGCGCGACGATTGAGAATGCCGATGATGCCATCTACATTGGAGTGTCGGCACCGAACTCGACTCTGTGGACGGGCATATACAACTACGAAGTGGCGGCGTCGATAGATGATTATTTCCATTCAGTCGACAACGACACAAACTTATATTTCATTGACTCCGATATGAACTCTGCGCTGCTTATAACGAATAACTTGACACAATCATCTCCAGGATCCACAAACTATCAACAGTGGATGAACATTACGCCGCCATACACTATCTTTGCGAATAATATCAACGATAGCTCTATTTCAGGCCTGGAGAAATCGTATTGTGCACTGAATCAGTTGGCGCAATTGCGGCAGGGGAATCAGGCCATCAACACGTCCATGACAAGTCGGGGATTGGGTAATAAGCCCAAAGAGCAGTTTTATGTTACATATTTGAACAGCAGTTCGACTTATTATGGAATTCTTGGTATGACGGGTAACTCGACTGCTTCTGGGAATGGAGTGATAGGTGGTGGTGGAAAGGTCTGGAGGGCGATGAACTTTACGACGAAGTCCGGTAGGCATTCACACTTCTCCTCTTTGCCACTCAATTGCTAACTTTCTGAATGCAAGATGACAACTGCGCTCTTCTGTACAATCTCGACTTTTGCTCCGAAGTCGCCTACGCAGTTCCCTCCAACCCCAACCTTACCAGCACACAACTAGCACAAATCTACGACCAAGCCGCGCAATCCTACTACAAAAACTTCGACTACTCTTTGTCTCTTGTTCAATGCAACACCTCGTCGACATCAATGTACTCTCTCGCCGTGGGCTGCGACGACTGTGTCTCAGCCTACAAACAATGGCTATGCGCCGTCACAATCCCACGATGCTACGACTGGTCAGCGACTTACTCCTATCTCCAACCACGGAACGCAGGCCAGGCCTTCCTGAACGGCACCACATTGCCATCCGATAGTCCCTTGGTTACATCACCCGTAACGAATGCATCGCGCAACCCATTGATTGACACACAGATTCGTCCCGGTCCGTACAAGGAGATTTTACCCTGCACCGATCTCTGCAACGACTTGGTGCGCACATGTCCCTCGGCATTGGGATTCAAATGTCCGACTGGGAAGTATCTGAACGATTCATATGGTTATAGAGCTTCGGACGGTGATATTACATGTAGTTATTTGGGCGCGGCGTATTATTTGAATGGCGCTTTCGGATTTTCTGCGCCTGGTGTTGGGTTGGGATTGGTTCTTGCTGGATTGTGGATGGTGTTTTGGGTTGTGTAATTAATCACGATCAGAATCAGAATCAGAATACTGTACAGTCCTTTTTTCGATAGTTGTTTTGCCTGGGCTTTCGTAACGAAACACAAGTAGAGCATATGTCAATGAAACATCCCTAGGCATATCCTCAAGCCACATTTTGCTCCTAAAGAGTTTCATATGATATCCAAGGTAAGCCACATCATCATCGACGAGGCTGAGCTGATCCTGGCGTGTTCCTTGAAGCAACGAGTCAGATGAAGCATTTTACCTTGAAACGACATACACCTAGTCACCCATGTAACTAATCCGAACATACTCCAATCCTGGCCGAGGCTTATTTCGCATCACTTTCGACTTTGTCGAAGACCCGAAACTTGTGAATACTCCGGAAAATACCCGATGAGACTTGAGTGAAGCAGGCAGAATCTCAAAACTTTTAAACTTTGAGCGGACTGTTTCAGGAATTACAAACCCTAACTGGACAGTACATACTTACACACTGACAGTGATCAACATAAAGTGATTACACACCAAAACTCAAAATATTTGGTTCAACTAAATTAGATCTTTTCTCGAAGAGTGCGTCCAGACCTGATCGGCATCAGAAAATTGTCCATGTCAAGGGCTCATGCCCCCGACCAGGTTCTCGTGCCGCCTCATTTTCTGATCTACAGGCCTGTACGTACCAGCATCACATCAGAGCGTTAAAAGGGCTTCGTTTAGTCAAGTACGTACGCGATTTCTTAGGGCTTGTATTCACTAAAATATCCAATACTTCAGATGGTTCAGTAGATTCACTTTCAGGAAAAGACTTCCAAATGAACGGATCCAATCTATCGGTGACGGAGTGGGCCGATAGGAACCATGAAGGAGGGAGGGGGGAGTGTTTCATCTGTGAACCATACGATTCTATTCATTTTCCATCTTTCGATTCTACTACTTGTGTATGTTATCCTTTTCGAGACATCGTATGTTGGCGAGTGCGATAGTTACTTTGTAGACATCTCTGATCGGGGAGGGAGTCAATCCCAAAAATGAAGTTGACACGGCAAGTCCTGTGCACAACCATCCAACCAGGACATTCACTCAAATTCGAGATATGCACAAACACGGCTCTTCTCAACTAACCTAATCCATGTTCATCATGGAATATGAATGGACTCAATCATGAACCAACACCCGGGGACCATCCTAGTCACCATCCCGTCTACCCCATGCTAAGGTCAAAAGTGCAGTAAGTGTCACAATTTGATTGCCTCCTAGAACCTAGAGGCTGTGTAGTATCCTGCGACTACTAGCACTTAATTCATCTTCCTAATGTTGGATTGAGGGATGATCGACATGAGGACTCCGCAGTACACGACGGGACGGTTCCGACTTGAAGGCTCATTTTGTGAGACTAATGAGAAAATTTGCCGCGTTTGGAGTACTACGTATGGTCTTGGGGTGAGATTGAATCAGATTCCCAAGTCTCTTTCAGGAAGAGTTTCCAGTCAAATAGGATAGAAATTCTCGTTCTGATAGCCAGCGCATGAGTGTGGAAGTGGGAGATGATTAGGGCTAGCAGACACGGGCTGGCCACCTGCCTGATTAGGAAATTTTGGCCCTGTCGTCTCCTTACTTTTTCTGTCATTTCCCACAGCGTTGAACACCATCTCGTACGGTTGATACACTCTCGTAAAATCGAACGGACGGTAGAATACAAAATAAAATGAACGAGCATTAACCATCAGAAACATCCCATTCTACCATTAACTCGTCTGTTCAGCAACACGTGGGACAGGACATTAGGTGATTGATAATGGTAACTTGGGGTCCGTTCATCATCGTTTAGTTGGTTATACTATTTCAAGGTCATCATGACAGTCACAATCATACTACGGAGACGGAGTAGTTACTACATAACTTAGCCAACATTGTGTCTGCCGATCTTGATAGTACGTAAATGAACCAACCAACTAACCTATTGATACAGTGCCTTACCCGAGTTACATATTCGCTGTCAGATCAGATCATATCAAACCAAATCACGGGATCGCGAGATGCTGCGGTTGAATGGGATCTACCAATACCCGTCGTGTATCTGTCTGTATCTGCAAACCCCGACAGGGTATCGCCGGGGGCCGCCGATACAACGCGCTTATCTCATATTCACAACTACACTTCTAACCACAATCAATGATGTTTTCGAGCGGAATGTGCGAAAATTCTGTCAGCTAGCCATTATTCTAATTGTCTTCTCTCATTGCTCCGTCAGAATTGACGAGGAGTCGGCCCTGTACATCCTCGGGCCACGGACGGAGTACATACGCATGTATATGATATAAGACTGTACAAAGCATGTTTGTCAATCCATCCACATAGCCATAAATCTGATCCGGTTGAATGTGACTGCCATTTAATAGCAAGAAAGAGAGAAAATTTCGGTCGTGTGCCGAGGTGTTGTGCAACGTTGTTCAATGCTCATTGACATCTTGAAAAGTATCATCCTACGTACTATGTGTGTGCTTACGACGCATGTCATAGTTTTCACATGTACCTGTTTATGCATAGGGCGAGTCAGTATCCCAAAAAATACAATAGCGATGTTATATGAATCAATTTAAGAACTAATCTGTGCGCTGGGTACGTCAAAGTGTTCCGATTCGACTCGACATAAGCTGAATACGACAGTAAAAACATCAATAGATTTGACCGCCATTTTTAATAGCAAGATAGAGTCCGTTCACGCCTGGGAGGATGGGCGCCGTGCCACCCACAGCTCTGGTACATACATAATCTGACTGGCATGTTATGAATCCTTCGGGGTTGTATCAATCAATATATTTCATATAGTTCATTAAACTACTGCTCAATGCTTGCCAAACTCTACACTAGTACTTTATGCTATGTCCGTGCTATGCTGTAATATAGTAAATATACGAGAGGAATAGATTAAGATAGATTGAACTTGTATTAATTATGGAGGGCCTTACATGAATCGTGATTATCCGGCGGGTCAATGTTGTGCGTTTGTCGGTGCTAGATTATCCACAGCCTCGATGGGATGGCTAGGCTCTGTAATTATTTCGTGGACTAATTCTACGATCTAGGACAGATACGAAGGGCTCACGTGCTGAGTTCATATGTCGCGCTGATTATGACAATCAGAATCGATCAACAGATACGATCGCCATAGTCGATTATTGTATGGGCGAGTTGGTATGTTTTCGGTGTGATCAATTGATCATCGATGATGGACGGCACGGGACGGGACGGTCAATACGGATTTGCAGTAGTTAGTTGTTGGTCTGGGCTGTGAAGATTTTAATTTTGAGAGCCAAATTGACTGCTGTAATCTATCCATCGTTGATGCTCAGTACGTATCCACAAGTCAATGCTGACCTGAGGGCCTGAGGCTAGCTCTACTAAGCGATGCGACGTAATCAACTACGTAGATGGTGGCTCTGATCCAGCGAACAGGAATCAGGATCACTTTGACCCGGTTCAGCTCGGTGTGGTTATGGAGTGCGTGTCCCGAACTCCATGACAGCGATAGCAGATCCTTAACGTCTTCTAGCCCGCTGCCATCCACAGTGGATAGTCTTAGCAAGTCGCTAGATAATTGTTCGTGATGAATACGAGAAGGATGTTGTATCGCATAACACAAGCACGTCGTCTCATGAATAGAGATTGACCTTGTGAAATCAATTGAATTGACAGAAAACGATGTCCAAGCCACCGAAATTCAACCGAGGCCACACACGAGTCGTACGTTATTAAAATCTAAATTAAACATTCAGGCTACCTGGCTACGGGTTACTATTGTCTAATTGAGTTTAGTATTTACTGATCAATACTAATAGTGCATGCTAAAACGACATTCGTCCTCTTAGTACTGGCTCAAACTTCCAAAAGACCCAACCCAACAACCACACTTTATCTTACTCGATAAAGTAATATATACAAGCTTCTCCGCATCATAACGGCTCTGGCGTAGGATTGGAGAACCTGCCAGCCTGGTCTGTTAGTTTTTAGATCCAGGGAATGTATCCATTGTGCTTAATTAGTTGAAATGGGGAAATAGTTCGCTTACATACAGACTAGAAACATAGATCGATAGACATCATTCATTGAGTTTGAAGCAATAATCCTCGGCTGGGATGTTTCCAAAGTCGAATGGACATGATACCCAATTCGGAATTAGGGTTCACTCAGTCGAAAAAGGAACATCCGGACTCCCGAGCAGCCATCAGGCATCCAATGGCATCAACTTTTATTCTTCTTGGACAAGTCTGAATTTGAGAGATGCAATTGCCTTCCACTTACAGACAGCTCCGTCCCTTTCACTCTGCATGTCTAAGAAATCCCTTCACCATCCATGACGATATTTATATCCATCTATAGGGCAGCAAACAACGATATCCCTGTCTCTGTCTCCATAAATCGGTACGTTCTTCCAATCACAGCCAAACGGAGCAAATTGGAGCAAATTGCGTCAAAGGCGTCAGTGTGTGTAAAAAACAAAACAAAACGAAGACAATCATACTAGACCAGAATATCTCCTAGCGTGGAATTGCTTTATTGGTCAATGCAGTGATGCGTGATTTCTGGAGGGCTCCATCCTATCTCGAGTTTTTTTCTTTTGATCTTCTCTTTGTGAGATCTATCAAAGAGTGAAGATTCAGGCTGAAACGGATCAAACAATCCCCTTCTTCGAAATTGAAAGGAGTGAAACAGGTCTTTTTGATGAAATCCCTTTTTTTCATGTTGAGTCTACGACTGTAGCGAGTTTCATCTCACATCTTTGAGGGCACTCAGCCTGTCCCCGCTTTTTCTCGAAATGTTTAGTACGTATTTAACTCTTACGCAACAGGACTCTAATTTACTAAAAATAAGGTGATTTGATTGGGTCAATGGTCAAACAAATCGATGCAAACTCTGTCAAGCCGTATGCCGTGTTTCGAGGCTAATGCAGCCTAATGAAGCCTAGCCAGGGGTTTACCGTGTTGCCCTCACTCGTGTCTCTCGGCGGCCGAGGTAGTCAGTCTGCTTGCTGCTTCACTGTGTACGGGCCAGTCAATAGATTCATGTCTCTGGGATTGCAAGACAATTCATATTCAAACTCGCATTGTGCAGATACAAGCCCATTCTGGGCGTGTCGAATGGCGATTGATTGAACTGACTCTGTCTGCATCTTGCTCAAACAACGTACTGTGTATTGTCGATGTGAGTTCAAGTATCAAACACTTGATCGAGTCAAATCTCCTCCTCATATGACAGACACATGATCATCTCCGGCTGTGCTCCGTACGGCGTACGGCATATGAAGAATCATTTGCCTTTTTTTTTTTCGCTCGCTTGTTTCACGTGTGCCTTTTCGTCATTTGCATCACTCTTCAGACTCGTAACCAACGACATTGCTCGTTGCGGGCGTAGTCGGTGTGCCTGCTGCAGAGTGTGCAGATAAAGGAAAAAGAAACGTTATTGTGAGATTCGAGTCGGAAGACTGAAGTTGTTTAAATCCGGACTATGGAAGTGATTGGTCAATTGCATGATTTCAATCGCCCGGATACGAAAACATCGTATGAAAGGCGGAACCCGATACGTACCTCTATTGTTGCTAGATTAGTCGGTCCTCGAGGATATGGCTTACCTATTGATGTTTTCAAGGCTGAAACTTGTCTCGGACCAAGTTAAGCATCATCGCTCTATGGAGACTACGTAGTACGTAGTACAGGCTCCATCCGGAGCATACGTATTTGAGTCTGAAGAACGAGAGCGTTTGACTTTTTTAGAGTAAACAATGACGCACGAGTAATGTTCCCCATCTTAGATTAGTTGTGAGAACGGTTCGTAGTAGGCAACTTTGTACTCCATACGGAGCATGCACTGCCCTTCTAGTTCTTTGGACGTTGGACAAGAATAGTAGCGTTAAATTAAGATCGTTCCTTTGAAGGGTCAAATCGCTGGGAGTCTGGTTGACTCCATCTGCCCTATTTGTAAATGTGTCTGTGTGTCTCTGTGCAGAGAGATGTATGGAGTCGACACTGGACGGATTATTGCGTGTAAATTAAGAGGCCGAGGTCGCAGTACCTATGCGTGTGCATATGTATGTGCGTGGGTGTAAGCGTAATATAGCCTCGATATCATCCAGCTCAACTCTGATTGGCTGCATGCACTTTCTTTTCTTTTCTTTTTTTTTGACTTTTCCCGCCCCTGGCTAGTTTAGTACTAGTTTAGTACCTGAAGTCCCCACTTGGCGTGGCGCCGATTCCTTCTCGAAAGAGACAAAAGTTAAAACCCAACGTGTTGGAATCTCACGTTCGCGCTCCACTTCTTCCCCACTTCTCCCACTTTTGTTTTTTGTCTTTCCTTTTCGTCTGTTTACTATGTAGTATTATTCTGTATCATAGTGTGTACAGATGGCCTTAACATATCGTACTATGTAATAGATATAGAGTATGTACCTGCAGTCATGGTCATGCAGTGCACCATACATTTATTGTGTTCTGTTGGCTCGAGCCGAGTGATGATGTATTAAATCACATCTGGTTAGAGGGTCATCTATTACGGCCTAGTCAACTAGCATCTGCTGTTCCGTACGGAGAAGTACTACATTGGAGATGGTAGGACATGTAACCAGAACTGCCGCGTGTGCTAACAATTTAAGCGTCTTGGAGTCTGTGCGAGCTCGCTGTATGTATCTAGTGCTACGTACTTATCAATTGACCATTTCCCACGATGTAATCTATTTCAATACTAAATACATGCAGGACGCCCAGGGGAACAACTGAAACCATTTGAAGTTAGAACAAACAGCCGCATAAACTTATGATTTCACCTCGTATGGCTTGTAAAAATAAATAAGGATCCCCGCCCTCGGCGTCGGCTATATTCTGACTGACTACTTAATCATACGCGAGCAACTTATCACTTTCCTTACCACCACGTACTGCCTGGTTATCCGTACTGTACAAGGATCCATGGTCATTGTAGGCGTGTACCCTTGTTCGTTGGACCCGTTCCTGGCCGTGTAGCTGGAATACACGGAGCTCAATCCGACGCGTTGGATCAATCGTTTGCCCTAGATCAACAAAATATCGCGAATCCTTGGCTTATCTCTTCTCAGGCCATCTATTCCTGGCTGCGCGCGGCTTGCATATGGGATTTTGCTAGACGCTAGACGTCAACGGATCAACGAGTCAGTAGCCACCAGATCCCAACGAAGTCGACGTATACCTGGTAAGCTCTCCTTTTTTTCTCCTTTGTCCCTCGGACTGCCTCCCACCCAGATCAAACTCCAAAGTCAATTGAAGTTAAATGAGTCCTTGATCCCGCTGGTGTCCAGTCTAGTTCATTCGAAAGTGAAGATCAGCCCCCGTCCTGGCTTGTGGGGTCGGCCTGCTCGAAAAGGGCAAGAACGAAAACATCGTTCTTTCTCTGTGTCGCTCTCCTTCCGCGCTAGCACCATACCTACCTCATCTTCCCCGGCTTGTCTCTCCCTCTGTCACACTCTCTATTCTTCTCCTTTCCGTCTCTCACTCTACCTCATCTCAATTACTCGCTCATTAACCTCTCTTTAGCTTCGTCTCAGGACTTTCTCTCTCTCTCTCTCTTTCCTGCTGTGTATACAGTCTCTCTCTTATTAGTTCATCCGCGTGGGCTCATCTCATTCCTCGTCTCCCCACGCCCTCCTGATACCATCCATTCATTGATTTTCGTGTCGCAACTTCACAACAGACGATACTGCATCTTCCAGGGGATGCACATCTGGATTATTGAAATTGGTAATTGTATCCCATTGACACCGGGTCAATTGAGTGCTGCTGTCGCCGTTGCTGCAGCGATATGATGATACACCATCTCTATCACCAACAATAATTCCAGGCCACATCTTCTTTCGTATGTGTGTTAAACTGTCGCAACAATAGACTCGATATCGTCAATATTCTCTCATTCGTCAACAATATGGCTTCCCGAACAATATCGCCGGATTCCTGGCAGGACGACATAGACTTCTCTCAGCGGCCACCGACGTCATCTACCAGTGACTTCTCAGAACATTCTTTTCACAGCCGCTCAAAGTCAAGTGCCAATGTCAACAGCCCTAAAAGATTGTCGATGTTTTCTTCCCGCTCGAGAAGCAACACCACCAACGTCTCATCTGCCCCCACACGGCAACTGCCCGCTGAATCTCTAAGTTACGGCGAGCACCCAGTGTCACCAATCCCGCATGAGGAAAAGACTTCCGAGAATGTTGCTAGATCCTTGCTGGTTCGAGGAAGCCGTATTCTGCGCCGCCAGGGCAGTAAGTTGAACGTGGTTGCTACGACATTGGAGGAAGAGGACGAATTCGGCAAGAGTGCTGCTCGGTTTGAGGTGTCCAAGGTTTTTCAGAGAGTCCCCAAGCTCAAGAAGAACGAGTCGAGTAAGATTCCTAGCTCTATTGCACTGATGTCTCAAGCTGATCAACATAGATGATCAACTAAAACGTCTCATTTCGGAGCCTTATAACTTCCATCACGTAACCCACACTAGTTCAACCCAATTCCAGGCTCTGGACAACACCAGCAATGTCGAGCTATTGGAAGAATTCTCCGTCATTCAGGCTTCTCAAACGCCCGAGCCTGGATTAAAAGGTATTCGCGCTCAAGCTCTTCGTTCGGACGACTCCTTCGATGAGAATGCGGATGACTTGGAGAGACGACAGCCAAAATCGCCTACATCACCTTTAAGAAGGAGTCCTCCAGTATCACCGCGCGAACCAAAGTCGCCAGGAAGAATCGAGAACTTCTCGCGCCCTGTCTCTCGTTTGAACAAGCCGTTACCTCCGTCGCCATCTATAACTGCTCCGCCTCGAGTGTCTTCCCGACAAACTCAATCGGACATACCCGAGCCGACGAGCCTGGCCATCGATGAACTACTTGGAGTGAACATACAGCCTGGCATCCGCGACTATGAATACCCTTCACTGGACAGCGCATCTTTACACAAGGTCTCCTCACTTGATCGCCTCGATCTTGCCGGAATCTTTCAACCCGAGCTCAGCCCTGCGATGATGAGTGGCCAGTTTGAGACTACTGACGATCCTAGCGTTGAGGATGACGGCAAAACTGCCACAACTTTCATCAACAGCTACTTGTCCGATTTGGAGGATGTGCCAGAAGAAGACGAGACAAAAGAAACCGATGAACCCGTTGCGCGTGCGTCCCGTTTCATGTCAATTTCAGAAAGTATTGATGAAGTTGTTGCAAATGACGCCAATGTATCCTCTGCTCCTGCTCACGAGTCCGTAATAATTGTTCAGGATTCGCAACTCTCTTTTACGGAAGAGATTACATCTCCCACTTTGCCTGATTTTCAACCGATAATTCAGGATTCACCCGTCTCTCAAGCCAGCGATACAACAAGACGCACTTCGGTTGCCGGTTTGGGCCAATTTCCCATGACATGGGAGGAAGACATCGACTTCTGTTATGAGCATGAGGCTGTGGCGGACTGTGATTTTGACTGGAGTCGACCCTCTTTGGATACCTCGAGGACAACACCAGGCACTGAAATGGCGCCTTCAGCAACAATTCCTGCTAACAATCTGGTCCCTCATTATCTCCAAGCGAATGCCAGCTCGATTCCGGCAACTCCAGACCTGGATCCAGGTTCGGCGCAATCGATTCTTACGAGATCACACGAGGCTTTGACCCCATTGAGTGATGGCGCTGCTCATGCTGGATTCTTCAACACTAGTACTGCTGACCACGAATATCCTAAAAAGATTGAGACTGACGATATCGACAACGAAACTGCTTATGAAAGCTTCCTCGCTGTCGGAGATGATCCTGATGGTCAATTCCAGTACTATACGCAGACGTCTCATCCAGTTGACGTCACAGCATCTCCCAGGAGCAGCTACTCGCAAATCAGCAAGTACAACTCTCAAGAAAGCGTCATTCTGTCCCGCGCAGCATCGATTGTGCGCAAACATCGCTCATCGACTTCAACAACCAGCGTTCCGGAGTTGACGAACAGTGCCAACAGCAGCCGTGAGAACACTATCCGGGAGAGCATCGAATCGCTCGAACATCCTCCGCTTGTTGAAACAACCCGACCAGGCTTCTCTATTCATCGCCCAGTCAAGAGCTTGGGATCAGAATTGAGTGCGCTAGCAAAGCTTCGATCTGCCGGTAGCAACGGTAGCATTCATGTCCTGGATTTACCTTATCCATCGCCATCTCCGACCCATGATCGAACAAAATCCACCTCTGCTCTTGAGCATCATGATGAGCAGACACTACAACAATCTACCCAGGGCCTTCCATTCGCCGTTCGACAATCGCTGGCGGCGCAAAAGCGAAAGAGCCGAGCTGGTTACTCCCTTTTTCCCACTATGCAATAAAGCTTATGTTCCAACAATACCTTGGCAATAGCCATCTTTATATATATTTGTATATGACGTGACGATCTTTTCGAGTTTCCTTTTTTTTTCAATCATCATCCATTGGGTTGCCACGGTCTTTACCTCTTGTTTTCTTGAGCCTGTTATGTTTTTATGGTCTTCATCAGTCCGGGATGACTGGGAAAAGGAAATTATATCCTGGCGGCCTGTTCTTTTTGTTTGCTTGCTTTCGGTCAGCCTTTTGATTTGTTTGAGCTCTCGCGTGCACAGAAAAGTTATATAGACAGGTGCCTGGACGGATGGAGTACTGAGGTTTATCATGACTGCATTTGCATATTTGGATGGGGAAAGTTCCAGGAACGTGATTATTCTGAATTAATCTCAAGCTTTATTCAGGCGAGATATCTTCTATATAAGTAACCATGCAGATTACGTAGCTGATGATGTGGTCAAGGCTAAACAGCTCATTCTACGATCAGATGACAGCTCTATCCATCTCTTACCTGGATAGGAATAGCGCGTATCTGCCTATCAGAAGGCGGTCTTGGCATCAAAGCGCCAACTTGAAACTTGCCTTGAGAACTTCACCTCTTACCTTTTAATCCGCCAAATATACCAAACCAACATGCCGGTTCCTATCTAAATTATTAACGAGGACGTCGCGAAGTCTGTCAAACTTCTTACGAGAGCCAAACCGCAAAAATGGCATCGCCCTCACAACAAGCCGTCGTCAAACGACAGGCCGACATCGACATGGCCTTGATGCCTCCTCCGCCACCAGCCAAGAAGATCAAACGGCCCTCCACAGTCCTAGACGAAGACAGCTACACAGACGCATTATCACATATTATCGCGCGGGACTTTTTTCCGGGTTTGCTGGAAATGCAAACGAAACAGGAATTCCTGGATGCGTACGATTCAAAGGATAAGGAATGGATTGCGCGAGCGGGCAAGAGGCTTTCTGAAGTGATGACGCCGGGACATAGTTCAGCCAGGAGAGGGACGAGCACACCGTATCGAAATGTGATGGATACACCGACGACAACGAGATGGGGCAACGATACACCGGTCTCCGTTACATCGGTGACTGCCACTCCTCGTTCGACAGTACCGGGGGTTCCTTCAAAGGATCGCGTTGACGTGTCGAATCTGAGTTTGAACTCGTTTCAAGCTAAATATACCAGCGAAGATAACGAGTCTTTCAACAGTCTACTTGATAAACAGAATGCGAAACGAAGGGAGAAATATGCATGGAAATGGAGCGGGAACAAGATCCTGTCTGCGCGACAGATTGCGCATCGTCAGAGGGAAATGAAACGGATCGAAGGACAAGGTGAAGTTAGTACTAGCAAGGAACTGGTTCTTTCTACGGATTTGGATGGGCGGCCTGCAGTGCCGGATTCGTGGAAATCTGCTGTGGAGAATTCTTTTATGTTTACGCCTGGTTCGGTGGAAGAGCAGCTCGAGACTCGCCAGCAGAAAGCGGAAGCGGCTTCGAGAGCTGGACCGAAGCAAGTTGTTTATGGAAATACGAGGATTGATCCTAGCACAACAGCCGGGAACGATGAGTCGTTAGTACCACCATCTCCTTCTCTCAGCGCTATCAAAGATGCAATCGCTGGCAGAGTACGGCACACGGACGAATCATCTATCGGAGGAGAATACACAGGCAGCGAAACACCACGAGTGAACGGATACGCATTCGTCGACGAGGACGAACCAGAAGAAGAAAACGAAGCCGTCTACGAGCGTCTCAGACTCCTAGCAAGCGAGCGCTCCTCCGACGACGCAACACCAAACCCATTCAACATCAAAGAGAATCGAAAACGAGAAGATCTCCATCATCGAATGGTTGATCGCGTGGCACGGAAAAAGAGAGCTGAGAAAGCAGGCGTCGCTATCGGCAGTAGTGATGCACCACGCTTTCCTAGCAGTCCTAATCCGATGTTCTCGTCGTTGTCGTCGCGCTTACGTACTCCTATTGGAAGCAAGACTCCGCAGGGGAAACTGTTGACACCCGCAGCGCAGAAACTGTTGGCTAAAGTGGGTAGTACGCCGAGACAGTCTTCGTCTTCGTCTAGGTTGAGGAATATGTGGACTCCGACGCCGAGGAGGAAGTAGATCTATTTACGACTAATGACAAGCATAGATTAATGATTATATTGATACCCATACCGCTTGTTGTCCTATGATCTGTAATTGCTATTTTTCTTAAGTGCCTTAGTATCCCAAGCTGTAGAGCCATTCTCCTTGACAGAACACTGAACGAATCTCCCATCTATTCATGCCTGAGATTCCCCGTCTAGTAGACATGCAGACACAAAAACAAGTCAGCCAAGTCAGGCAATGGTATCACTATCACCATTACCTTGACCATCGGTCTGATAACTGGGACTGGAAATTATGTAGTCATCGTTTTCATAGTTTCGATACATGTAATCCCCAGCAGCCCCTGACAGCACCGTACTCGGGGAAGATGCCATTGTAGTTCAATCAATGCCCTGCTAGGTAGAGGGAGTCCCAAGGGAAAAGCCGTCCTGAGACGATACTCATCACCAGACCGAACTTCCTTCTTTCTGATGACATTGGAGAAAATACATTTGTCAGGCCCATCTGTTTCGCATACCAAGTCAGGAGGTTTGATGACATTCTCCTTCCGCATGAGGCGAGGTTCGGAACGGTTTTGCTATTTGAGCCAATGAAATTCGAGGGTTTGATCTTTCTCATCGCTTTCGATATGCTTCAGAGCAAAGTGAAACTCGTTCCAGGCACTGTGAACATGCTTGCCTACAGCCCCAGATACAGAGCAAATAGATGATCCACGCTAATTGGCGGAGTACATCAGAACAGACCCACATTCAAGCTCCCCTCAAATCAGAGCTCCGGGACCGAGACGCCAACTATGCCACACTCTATCTTCTACAACATTACACTCATCGTATTGACTTGACCGTATTCTTTTCCGCCTGACCATAGTTTCAGATCTGCCTGTCGTCATACACAAATCGAGCAAAATGGATAACATCCTCGCCCCGATTCAGGATGCATTCGAAGGTCAAATCGTAAGTCCACTGCTGATCACAAGCTTCTATGCCTGTTCAAGTTGCTGTGGTCGCTAACCATGCTATACAGGACTTTCACGGTCAACAGCTCGCCGAAACTTTGTCAACAGTTCTCCTCATAATCTCCGGGGTATGTTCATATCGCGCGCTGCATACACCACACAACTGTCGAGAAGATGCTAAATCCCTCTACATAGATCGCCGCCTTCATCGTCGGCTACATCCAACAAGACATCTACCTTATGCTCTGGATCGGACTTGCAGGCACCGCCTTCACAGGACTCGTCGTTATTCCGCCGTGGCCGTTCTACAACCGGAATCCGGAGAAGTGGCTCAATTCTACGGGTAGTAACCGGGGTACATCTTCGCCGGAGATCAATGTGCCTGGGATTGTTGTTGATGGGATCAAGGTTGGATAAGTCATAAGAAAGCTGAGGATGATTGAAGGGGGAGTGGTATATATCTGATGCAATATCATCTGTTTTAGCGGTTGAATGGGACGGCGTTCGTTATTCTACTTGACATTTGAATTTGAAGGATAAATCATTGCATTTTCGTCATGAGTCATTATATCAATACTACTACTTCCCAGTAGCTAAATGACGTATATCGCCGCATGCCTGCAGACGATCGAGCGTGGATGCTGATACCACCTGATGTAGCAAATGCCCTTCCTTTTCTAGTCACGAACACGCAGCAATTTATGAGAATCCAGGACCGACCCAGAACGCAGAATATCGAAATCGAGAATGGAACGCTTTCATCGGCCGTATTTCTGGAATTCCCAGTCTCTGTTGTCTAGCGGGCAGACCTGTCGGGTTTTCAACCATCGAGAGATGCAGTGGAAGTGGAAGGCATGCTAGTGGTCAGAAAGAGTAGATTAGCAAGTGCCCGTACTGAAACCGCATTCAAGGAAAGCTTGGAGTAAACTCACGTTGCAAATACCCCAGGCCACTGTGCACTCTTCTGTGGTGGATGAACCTTGGTTTGCTTGACATTCAATGCCTGCGTCGTGTTAGCATCCTTCAACACGTAGAAGATCAAGTAAACGTACACAAGTCCATGATGTGATTACGGCAAATAGCGCAGTTATCGACGACGATATCCCAGGCCCAGAGAGCGACGGCGTTCCACTATGGCAAATGCAATCAGCTTTTAATGCTCATATTGATGTGAGAAAAGAATGAAGGAGTCGGCAAAAAAGTAGTGTTCACCTTCTTGACTTCGAAGCGCTTCTTTCCCTCGGCGCCTTCGCCAGCCGCGTTCTTCGAGGTCTTTACGGCCTTGTCTTTGGCTGAGTTTGCATCTTGCATTTCCACGTCCGCCATTTTGGAAGTATTGATTGGATGTAAGATGGTGGATGAATTGAAGGATTCGACAGAGGCAGTGTTGGGGTAGGTAGTTGATTAATGAGTGATAGTGGGTAGCTTCAGCCACTAGTTATCAGTCGGAGCCGATAAGTATCAATGATGATGATGATTTTCAGCCAAACCGCTGCACATGGACGTAACAAAGGTACAGAATAACCGGGACAATTCAAGAAAAAGCAGCGATCTGGGCCGGAAGGGCGCTTCCAAAATAAATGTGTAGAGTACAGTCTGAAGGTCCTCGGAGGGTATTGTTGATAAAGCCGCGCCGCTTGTCTGCCTGCTCAGTCGGCAGGCAGTGGCAACCTTGCGGGCAGCCAATCCCCCCGCTTCCCAGCAACCCAACTGGCAGGCGCAGCTTCTGACTCGTCGACCAGTCGAATCCGCGAGCCTTAGACTTCCAACCTCGCTCAACCTCACCTCACCTCACTTCTTTCTTCTTCAACATCACTCTCCTCGACGCTCCTCCGATCAATATGCCTGCTCTTTCGCAACAATAATCTTCCATTCGCACATTTTTCATTGAGCAGAATCCGAAACAATGCAACTATGATCGACCAGCCGGTTTCTACCGCCTCTTATCTGTTTTCCTCGTCTTCGTCTCGAACCATCCTGTGCCATCATCATTCTCCGGCACCTCCCACGCTTCATCTATTGTGATAGATCTGTTTTTACGCTTTCATAACACTTGTCTTTTGAGTTAATACGTCTTCCGATCCTCTTAGCATTTCTTCTAAGAAGACCGCTGGGCGGCCTCTTTGTGCACATATCATAGCCATCTATTCTGCTACGACTGTGTTTATTTGCTGCTTCTGCTTCTGCTTTTATTCAGTGTTTTGCTTCTTCATTTTCTTTCCTATCTCTCTCCAACCGGCTGCCTATTTTTTAAGCCACCACATCTGTCACCATGTCTACTCAACAAGTGACAACAACTCCTATGAAAGGATCGCGCAATCCTAAAAAACGACAACAAAAAAGGAACAACACACCTGCGTCCCAGGCCAAGACCGTTATGCTTTCGACGCCTCCTTCATCACCGCCTCGCGTCGCAAGCCCCAACGACTACTTCGCGACAGGCACACCAGCTGTTTACAACGGAGAACACAACGGCTCACGCAAGAAGAATGACAATCGCTCTGGCAAGAAGCCTCGTCCAGTCAATCCTGCCCACAGTAACGGCGTGAACCATCGCCATACTTCTTCGCAGCCTAGCACGGCTTCTCCGCCTCAGCTCAAAGACAGCCCACATTACGCCGGTCCTACTTTTCACGCGTCTCCCGCACCCTCCGCCCTTCCGATGCCATCATTCTTTTCCAAGTCTGTTCCCGATTCCGGTCTTTCTACTTCCCTAGAGCTTGACGACGAGTTGGATGAGGAGTCAGCGCCGGAACTTACTCCCTCAAAGCCAAAAGCCAGAGCTACCCGGATCAATCACGAACCTTCTCCCTTGGACTTTCTTTTTAAGGCTGCTATTAATGCGCGAGTCAAATCTCAGCAGAGCCCTGAGGCTGTTTCGAAAAGCACAGTTTCAAGTTCTACCGACGTCTCATCAGCCAGTCAGCGACAAGAGCCTTCCTCAAATGGTATATTCTCACTTGAGCTTGATGGCTCGGACAGGAGCACTCCAACATATTCGACCCCGGTGTCTTCATATAAGCAGAAGATGAATGCGTTGACGGCCAATGGTACTCCACAGCATTCGACAACCGACTTGGATGACGCTCAACGAAAGATCAAGACTGAGGAACTAAAGCATCTGTTACTAAATCCTCGTCCCCAGCGTCCCGCATCAGCATCTCCTCATCCCAAGGGTCCGGCGCATGGCTATTTCCCCAACGGAGGTGCAGGATACACTGCTAATGTGCAGCAACATGCCAATTCTGGACCTCCTACTCCTGTCTCTTTTAATGGTCACATTCAGCAAACCACAGGTCGACCAGGCAATTCTTACAGATCTCCCACCCAGGCCTATGCTGAGAACGTCAACCCATTCGGGTTTCGTCGTGATGCTTCCCCCTACGCAAGCCCGGTCAATGCCACCAGACCAAATCAGTATGGGCCGCCCTTCCAGTCACCTTACCGAAATATCCAACCTTCGCAGAGATACCATTCACCATCTCCATTCACTGCCAAATTACAATCTACTCCGCCTCCGCGTCAACCAGAGTCCGACACCAAGAAAATGGAAGATGACCTCCGACGGATCTTGAAATTGGACATGACTCCGGGTATGCAGCCCAACGGAGTACAGAGTTCTTTGGCTTAAACTACTCCACTTTAATTACATCTGTACACCCTTTCGCAGTGGTTTTTACAGCTGTTTCACACGCTCTTTTATTTGCTTCGTTTGATGATTTTTCGGCATCTAAGTTGTCATGAGGTTTCGAAAGAACATTGCGCGCCATTCGATTAGGTCATGAGTTGATATGTTTTGAGATCCTTTCTTTCGTCTTTATTTTCCGGGACTGTGTTTTCGAGTTCGGTTCTGAGCGAGTCATTGGTTTTGTACCTCATCATTTTCGTTTTACAGATACCACATGCATTGCCGTGAATCGGTTTGGGACGAGGGATTTTTATATCGCATTTTTCGGTGGGTTGTTGACAGTTTTCACGTGTCTTTGCGCAATGGGTATTTGGGGATCTCATTTCTAATCTGTGCGGGCTCATATTTCTTGGACTCTGGGATGTCGGCTTGTTGTTTTCTACATTCGTTACAGGGAGTCCGGAAACTTACAGCATGTTGTCAGAGTTATTTTTCATCCTCTGGACGGCATACTCTTATGACATGGATGCTTGTGCTTGGGGCGTTGTTTGCTCTGCCACTCTTTTAGGTGTTTGATCGCGGAATCGATTTCGAGACCATATCTTGACAGCAGATGCTTTTGTTGTTTGTTTCTATCTCTATTTTTTTTTTCTTGCAATCTCTCCTTTCCTTTCACATTTCTGATGCATTTTGCAACTGTTCTTGAACTGATTCCATGTCGGCTCAAGACAGTACCGCCTGTTGATAGTCTACCAACTATATCCGCTCTTTACTATGCAAATCTCATTTCTCATCTACGCATAATTTTCCTTCTCTATGACCAGACCCCTGAATCCTCCGGTAAATGGGCCCAAAACTGAAACGCACCCCCTATATCAAAAACTTACCGTAGACGTAGCTAAAATCTATTTTCGCTCCATTAGCGGCAAGCCACAATTGATCGACGTTCCTGACGTGGATGGAAGAGTACGAATGTACGTCAAGAAGTATGTACAATACGTAGCTGGAGGCAACATGTTTTCCGTACAGATGCTGTTGAGGTGGCGAATACCGCAAACAGATGGATACGTGGCTCGGCTTATGTTTGTTGATAATTGTATGACGTCTTATTGGGTTCGATGGACTTCATCGTAAATTTGATAGCTTACTAGAAATCAATGAATAAAAATGAAGGAGATAACCATGTGAATACGGCGTACGAAACTTGTCAACTCCGTACGGCGGCGTATGGTGGTTGAATCTTAATTAATTACCGAACGGTGGATAGGGACCAACGGTTCCATGAGTACTACAAAGTAGCCGTTCATTGGTTCTTAAATGCATAATGTGGCTGATGAGTGGCTAATGGTAATGAAATTACTGTAATCTGTACCGTCAGGGACGAACGGGCCTCCCTGTAAATGTTCATCATCCACGGGTTAATTTTACGGTTATGTCTTGGCCGTTCAACCTTGATGCCACTTCGAACTTCGAAGCCAGTTTGTATCCAACGATCATGTCAACAAACACAGAAAAGCCGAGTAGGACTGTATATACTACGTATTTTGTATACGTACACAAGTAAACGATAAGACCTGTAACAATCTCTTTCTGCACATGACAGGCTGGACGATAACCAGGACCACATTGTGCCTGTAGTGCCCTATGATTGGCTCATCCCCAGGTCTCTAAAGTCCAATCAAAGCGCACCCCTGACCACTCCCGACTCCACAAAGCACACCCTCATTTCTCAGGCAGGAACACCAACTACAACGCAAAACAACGCAGGAAGTCACTGGCCTGAACGCCTGCTTAAGTTACCTCCCTGACTTGACTGCTTTCATCCATCCTGACCTCATCTTTCTCTTTTTCTCTCCTCGTCTGTATATCTCTCTCTCGAATAATAAACAAAGTGAACTCGCCCTTTCTCGAGTCCTCTCCTCGTTGTCCCTCGCTTTCTACTCCCCGACCGTCGATTCAATTGTCATTTTTGTTTTTCTCTCCAAAAACGCCAGTGGTAAAGATTCACCAATCCGGGGTCAAAGTCAACTACCGCCGCCCATTCGACTCTTTTTCCTCGCGTATAAAACCGCCGCGTCTAGTTGTTTTGTTTTGCTCCCATCGATTGGGTTCCGATCATTCTCTTGGGTTTTGAGGAATCGTACAAGCGCTTCGACATACGTACTCAAAATATCTCGCTCTCGGGTACCCCCCTGCATGTGGTGTCGCCCTTTCACCACATCAGCATCAATTTTTATCAGCGTGGACTGCAGGCTGCGCGTGTCCGCTGGCCTGAGCGGTCTTTCCAAATGAACTGTTGATCGGTCGACTATTAATTTCCTTTTCGATATCCCGACGTTCCTTCCATTTTAAGCTACACAATCTTTGAAATACTCGAGTCTTCGTCATGCCTCCGCAAACCGTTTCTGGCTCGTAAGTTATTCATTTCCCTGGAGCCGACCCGGGCCAAACCTTGGTTCGTCTATTCGTGCAATACTGATAATAATAAATAGAATTGGCTCGGCATGGCGCTCTTTCTGGCATACCATGACCTCCAATGATCGCCATGCGTCCCACGATTCTCCTTATCGGACAGGCCAACACGTCCCCCTCAATTCAAGCCGCCATGATACACTCACTTCCGTGGCTACTGCAGCAGATTCTCGTCCCGATCTTTCCTCGCCTTTTGAGGAAGAAGAAATCACCAAGACAAACTCTAATGGCTGGACTGGTTCCCCGAGAGGTATAGGCTCGCCCAATCGTCCATATTCACCGGGCATGCGATCACTCGTGTCGCAATCTAGGAGATCGAGCGATCAAGCCGGTGGTGCTGATGGCTCTGGCTTGGGCGAAATACAAATGCAAAGCTTCCACGACGGCGCCCCTCCTCCACCACCAGTCACTCATTCCTGGAAGAAGATTGATCGCTGGACTGAGGACAATTACCCGGAGCTATTCGATCAGTTGGGCGAAGGCTGTACGCAGAATGATGTAAACGAGCTGGAGCACGAACTAGATATCAGCTTACCTCTCGAGGTTCGTGAGTCGTTGATGGTCCATGATGGTCAAGAGCGCGGCGGCACCCCGACAGGAATTATGTTTGGCTGTATGCTGCTGGATTGTGAGGAAATTGTTCATGAGTGGAGGAATTGGCGAACCGTTGCGGAGGAGTACTTTTCAAGCTCGACCATCATTCCGCCTCAAGTTCCGTCCAAGGCCTTTGGTGCTTCTTCGTCTTCGGCCGGCCCCTCTCAGCGACATCAAGCCTCTAACCCGCTATGGAGGCAGGAACTCATAGATCGCCAAGATTCGCAACCCCCTCGTGCTATCCAAAAGACCTATGCGCATCCCGGCTGGATCCCTCTTGCGCGCGACTGGGGCGGTAACTGTATCGCTGTTGATCTTGCTCCTGGTCCAGCAGGTAAATGGGGTCAAGTTATTATTTTCGGACGTGACTACGATTGCAAGTATGTCGTGGCTCGATCATGGGCAGCATTCCTTGCCCAGGTTGCGGATGATTTTGCCAGCCCGTTTGTCTTGGTAGATGAAGATACCGGTGAACTTAAGCTGAAGCCGTTCAGAAAACAGAACGTGGAACCACCCTATTTGGAGATTTTGCGCTGGAGAGTCGATCAGAGATATGGACGACGACCGCGCCGGAGGTCGACAAATGGTTTGGGATTGAATACGAATGTTGACAAATCGCGAAACTCTCCTTACGGTAGCCCAGCTCCAAGTGAAGAACGTGGACGATCTCCTCACAGGTTTAGCAATCGTGTTCAAACACAGAGCCCCAAAACACAATTTGGCGTCTCGAGTCCTCTTGCTCGGGTGACCGAGGAGGCGTCCAGTCCAGTTACTTCTGCTAGCGACCGCACCCAAGACTTTATTTCCAAAGAGGCACCAATTAAAGAATCTCCCGGAGAAGATTTGCTAGAGATGGCCACTCCGGTTGTACAGAACGATCCAATTAAAGAGGTTTCTGGGCCTTTGACGGATATCTCTATCAATGAAAAGACGTCGAAACATACTTCATCTTCAGACGCAACAGCCCTTGATCTGGAGTCGGAGAATCTGGGTGAGATGAAAACAGTGGCGATCTAGTTTATAATGTCTTACTTTTTCCAACCGCGATATCCTTTTACGTTATGATTGTGCTGTATTCAATCATCCTCGAAATGAGGGACATTGTCTTTGCGTTTTATAGGATTATTCTGTGTGTTTCTTAGAACCAGGTTGCGCTGTCTTCTTTTTCATTGTTTCTTTTTGCATTCTTAATGCTTGTATTAAAATATGGTGCTCTCAATTTCTTATTTTCTTGTCTTGGTCGGTGTCCGTCTTTCTTTTCATATCTTATTGTAACTGTACGATCATGCAGAAATAGCACTGTTGCAGGCATTGAAATTGTATACTTCAGATGATGAACAGGACCAGTAATGACTTTGAAGTAATGGGGTATATTGTAGGTATCACGTAGCGTGATACTTCGTACGAAGTATCAGCTTTTATCTGTACAGCGCTTTGATCTGTTTCTATTCAGTGTTCTTCAGGCAGTCGACCCCCTAAGCCCTTGAGCTTTGAGGACTTGGGACAGCATGAGCCTAGCCCGACCGATATATCAAGCACGGTACGGTTCTCCGGTAGGCATTGGAGAAACACGGCTCTATCTGCATCATTCGAGAAGTTCCCTTGAAAATGCGTCCGACTTCAGAGTAGGAAGGCTCAATCCCAGTCATCCTCACTATCATCAGCATATCGTTGCTTACTCGTCCCATCTCGTATCCCCTTCCGCAACGACTTCCCCCTCCTCTCATCCTCTTCACTCTCACTCCCATCGTCCTCATCATCATCATGCCCCATCCCTCTCATCTCTTCAACATATTTCCCCCTCACCAAAATCCCAGCAGACAATAATCTCTTCTCCAAATCCGTCGTCTTAAAATTATCCGCCCCTTTACCCCTGAGCGCACTCTTCCCAATTGACACCAATCCCTCGAATCCAATAATTCGCTCTTTACCATTCCCATCCACAAATCCTATAACGCACGGCAAGACACGGATATTGAGTTTCTCGACGACAAAGGGACAATTCCGCACATCTACGCGCGCGAATCGGACTTCGTGGTGTCGCGGCGCGAGAAGACGTAAATGCTCATCCATGACCGCGCAGCGCGCAAAATCTGTGTGCGAGAAATGAACTATGCAACGCTCATTATTCGTCGTGAGGTCCAAGACGGCTCGGTCGTCGACTAATGTGGGATAAAATGCGTCTATTGTTGTAGTGTTACTGCTGTTATTGTGGGAGTTTTGTTTGATCGCTTCTTTGGCGGATACAACTTCTTTGTGGAGTTGTTCGAGACGATGGGCGCGGTAGGCGGTGTCATCTTCCTTTTCGAGTTCGTCGAAGAGGGCGTCTTCGTCGAGGTCGTCGGGGTCGGTTCGTGAGGAGTCGAATTTTTGGCCGAGGATTGAGGAGACTTTGGCGTCGAGAGGGGCTGGATTAGACATGTTGACGGTAGGACGACACGGGTAAACTCAATTGATTGACTGGATATGAGAGAAGATGAATATGTACTCGTATCGTCGAGGGCTCTGTATACTCCCAACTTTTTGGCGGGGGTACAGTTTGGGAAAGTGACTAAATGTCCGTTGCAATACAGACCAATACAGTTCAAAATTACCATATATTGATACACGTCGTATCATACCAAACCAGACCGAATGGCTTCTAGACCTTCGGAGTACATACACTACGCTACGTATTATGTAGTAATACTACCAACAATACCAGGTTAATTACAAGCCATTTCCGGCATGCAGCCAATAGGGATGCTTATCGCTGAGCCACAGCCGTAACGCCCAATTTGCTTGTCTCGTCTTCCTTCCTTTTTCCCCCTGCCTATAGACCAACTTGCCTTGAACAATTAATTGATTTCCTTCATTCTTTCTTTCTATCTTCTACCTATACTCTTCTACTAAGGTAGTTGATAAGTTGCTTTGCTCAATTCCGGTCGATCTCTTCACTGTCCTTCGATCGAGCATCCGACCTTCCCACACGCGCGCTTGTCAAAATCTTGAGCCGTGTCATCCACATCCAAGTTTGAACGCAACGAGCGAGCCTCCTCACGCACGCGAGCAACACTTCGTCCCGCATCATGGCCGACGACAAAAAAACAGACGAGAAGATGGAGCAAGGCAGAGCCTTCGAGGCTCCTCCCCTTCGACACAGTCCGTCCTCTGGCCCGTCGGCCGCTTTGTCCAACAACCCTATTCTGCCTGTGTTGGCTTATTGCGGTTCTTCGATTATGATGACTGTGATGAACAAATATGTCCTGTCGGGGTTGGATTTCAATCTTAATTTTTTCTTGCTTCTTGTTCAGGTGCGTTGCTGTTCGTTTGCTAGTTATGGGTGTGGTTCTTGACTGACTTTGGTGTAGTCCGTCGTGTGTATTATCGCTATTCAGGCTTGCAAGGCTGGTGGCCTCATAACGTTCCGCAATTTCAATACGGACGAAGCTAAGAAATGTAAGTGGCATTGGCATGAAAGATTTTTTTGAATTAGACTGACAATCTGTTATCTAGGGTTCCCCATTACTCTTCTCCTTATCGGAATGATCTTCACCGGCTCCAAGGCTCTGCAATTCCTCTCGATTCCCGTCTACACCATCTTCAAAAATTTGACCATCATTCTGATCGCTTACGGAGAGGTCCTCTGGTTTGGTGGCTCTGCTGTCACTGGTCTCACTCTGTTCTCTTTCGGATTGATGGTCGCCAGTTCAATTATTGCTGCTTGGGCCGATGTTCAGCATGCGCTCACATCCACTACAAACGCTAGCACCCAAATTTCGACCTTGAATGCTGGCTATGTCTGGATGATGGCCAATTGTCTTTGTACCGCGTTCTACAGCTTGTACATGCGCAAGCGCATAAAGTTAACCAACTTCAAGGACTTTGACAGTAAGCTCGTTTTCCACGTCTCTAGAGACAGCACTAACTTTTGTACAGCCATGTTCTACAATAACTTGCTCTCCATTCCCGTCCTCATCGTTGCTACATTGCTCATTGAAGACTGGTCAGCTGAGAACATCGCCCGCAACTTCCCCATTGCTAGCCGAACGAACATTCTCATGGCCATGGTTCTTTCCGGTCTGTCTTCCGTCTTCATCTCTTACACATCCGCATGGTGCATGCGCGTTACTTCCTCGACAACCTACTCCATGGTTGGAGCTTTGAACAAACTCCCTATTGCTGTGTCCGGTCTCATCTTCTTCGATGCTCCCGTCACTCTAGGCAGTGTCTCTGCTATTGCCATTGGATTCATCAGCGGTATTGTGTACTCTGTCGCCAAATTCAAGCAGAACGCCAAGCCCAAGACTGGAATTCTTCCTACTACGAACATACCTCTTAGCGCCAGCAGCCAAAGCATGCGCGACTCATTGAGGTCATAGAATGATCTCAGACATCAAGAGGGAGGTCAGAAGCAGCGAACCATGAAAGAGCTGTTTAAAAGCAATGATACGATTAGAGTTTTGACTTCTTCTATGAGAGAGCCTCATTGGTGAGGTACTCTCTCGGATTTCGTTTCAATGGATTCGATGTGATGCTGCTCGAGCATAGAAATGTCGACCATTACCAACAATCTATGTGGCAACCTACGTATGCTTTCACATATCATGACAATTGCAGCATCTGTTTATCTTGAATGACAAGATGAAATACAACCTTTTAACTATAATGACCCAACCAACCTTCCTCTTTCATCTCAAAATGTTCCAATTTTGACACAGTTAACACACGTGGTACGACTATTTGTTTAACTTATATCTTTTAGTTTCATTGCAAGGGGGTTCTGTGTTAGTAGACTTGAAATGATTGTTCTGTTCTCTTCAATGACATGTTGTATATATTGATAGATTATTTATTTTATTGGTTTCTTGAATTGAATGGATTCTGCATCTGAACATCCATCAAATATGTTCTCGGACCCCTCAAGCTCTATGTATTGGAATAATTCTAGTCTTCATCACTTGAATCTCCTCTCCCTCTCTTCTTATTTCCTTTCCCACCAAATTGATTATTCGCCTTCTGCTGTCCCTGCCTCCACTGCTGACCAGATTCTTCACACTTGACCTCAAAAACATAGCTCCTCGCTTCCCTATCCTCGCCTTTCCATCCTCCTCGTTTGTCCGCATCTTCATCGCCGTCCTTTTTATTGCTTCTGCTCTCCACAATCCCCAACGTCCTCGCATGCGAATACCCCGGATACGATTTCCAGGCAAACTTGAAACTAGTCACGACTACCAGTCCCGCATGACGCGCAAGATCCTTGATGTTCCAGAGTGTATATGGCTCGCCTTCGAAGAGGGTGACTATGATTTGGCCTGATTGGCGTGGTATTGTCCTTATTTTATCTTGATTGTCCTCTTCTTCTTCAGACTCGGACTCGGACGTCTCGCTTTCAAACAAGTAGTCATCATCTCCATTTTGATCGTCTTCCTTTCTGGGTGTTTTAGATAATAAAGGAACACAAGCTTTGAAAAATGCCACAAGTAACTCCTGATTTGCGCGTACTTGTCGATTGACATCTGTCGATAGACCGCCTACATGCGGAAAATTGAAGGATATTATATCCCACGGCCCACCGTCATCTTCGTGGTTTCGCTCCGGCTGCTGCCCACCGTTTCGATGATATGGCTGACTCTTTTTGGCATGCTTTGGAGGGATGCCTTTTCGTATATCCTTTCCACCGCCAGTATTGCTACCTAGTTTTCTGGCGTCGACGGAGTACATCGCTTTCCGGGTTGGAAGTTTGACTTGAGCCTTTTTCGTAGTAGTATCATCCTCATCCTCATCCTCATCTTCATCCTTCTCCGTAGCATTTTCTGCGTTGTCCTGATCTTCAGGCTCGTCGAGAAAATACTTGATATTTTCCTCTGCATGGCCGTGATATTTGCTCAACAGTGTCTCCTCGGAGTCATAGCAGGTAGCAAATACATTCTTGCAGCGATGATGCTCGTATAAGGAGCGCGCAAATGAGAAGTCGCCTATATCATCAAGTTAGACCCATCGTATGACAAGCGTAAGAGCAGATAAGCTCACCCTCTCCGATCAGTAATATCCGGTCCTTTCTATGGTATGGTATCGTAGGCCGTTGATGAATTTCCTGTTGATGCGTACTCTTTGCGCTCTTTTTGTTCTTCCATGCTTGCTGTTGTTGGTGACTGGTAAGAGGAGCCGTTGTATCGGCCAACTTCCTCTTCTTCTGTGATGGATCATTTGCCCTTGAAGATGCGCCGGGCTGAGACGACATTGATACCCTTTGGAACTGTTGCATTTTCCGTTTCTTGGAGTCTCCTGATCCTTGCTGTTGCCCTTTCAGGTGCTTGTTTTTTGATTTCGCCATTTTCTTCCTGACCGGAAAAGCTTTTTTCTTCTTTTTTTGCCAATGTATCTCACTTGGTATGTTTTATATATATTATGCTTTAATCCGACCTGATCATTTGAGAGCTTGTGTTTTGTACCCTTGCTGCTTGAGGCTGTTATGTTCGTAGAGGTTTTTCGGAGGTGATTTTTTATACATTCAGATTTGACTGCCGCTCGCCGCTTTTAGCCGCATGTGCAGTATCAACATGTATATGACTACCACTTTACAGTGACCTGTACCATCATTTTACATTAATGAATAATGACTATATGCACAACTTCATTCAATCTGTATGTACTACATAATATAAACCTTCTTCATGTCCTTCTCATCAAAAGTATCACCCGTCGTCGGATCCATCACCTTCCCTTCCCCAACGGATCCTACCTTCCTACTCATCTCTAGTATTCGTTCTCGACCATAGATTCGACCATTTGGCAGGATGATGGAATCATTCTCTACGGAGCTCTTTGTATGATGCGCATATGGCACATGTCTAGCCAGCTCGTTTAGCTCTGTGGAACAAATAGGGCAGAGCGATGTCGTGATCGATGAATTGTTGGTGCTTGAAGAGGTGTATCGAGAGTGGCATGCTGGTGTTTTCAGAGCTGATAATCCCGCGGAGAGAGCTATATGTAGTAGTGGCCGAGGCGGTAATGAGAGTAGCTCGTGATGTGTGCGAAGGAAGAGGTCGGACAGATATTTCCAACGGGTCAAAGAGTACATAGACTGTACACGATTCCATGTTAGCAGTTATTCTTGCTGAAGTGGTTGACTCGAGCGTACCTTATATGGCTCTGCGTCCGTATCTTTCGGGAAAGCAAGTAGACCAGCAGCACGGTGAATCTCTACAGATTGTGTCTCGAGATGCTGGGAAAGATACTTTTTGGCGTGTTGCATGGCTTCAATCATCTTGGTCGGCTGTCCTGTCCGGACCATTTCTATATACTGCTGAAGGCGCAATTCGAATTCCAGTGTATTCTACAAGCGGGTCCAGACTCAGCAATCGGCACCCAAAACAAAGGACTGGATGGTACAAACCTGACTCTTCTTGAGGGCAACCTTGTTTTCACCACACCACTGCAATGCCTCTTTGGCATCTCCGGATCGCAGGCTCTCCGCAATCCGCTGACACTGAACGAAAGTGCCCGTATCAACCAAATCTTCGATATTCTTTGCCTTTGCCAGCTGCTTTGCACTTTCCGGAAATCCCGAACGGAGCATATGGTCCACAAGCAACCTATCAAGCCGCGTCCGTGACCATTCCTCATATTTGACATCTGCCAGCGTCTGAATTTTATAAAGGTCTTGAAGGTGCTGAATGCGTTTCTTGGACTGTGTCTGAATCTTCTTCTCCTCTTCTTGCAAAGACTCCATCTTCCGTTTCAGTCCCTGCATTCTAGCGATCATGGCGTCCAAGGAGGCGAGTGTCTGATCGGTGGTCTGGGTGCCCGCCAACGAGCCATTTGCGGTTTCTTTGAGTGCGGGGATGATGTAATCTCTTTCTCGTTCGACTATTCTCTGTACGGATTTGAAGTTTCGTCTTGCTAACTCGTGGGGTAGACGGAGGAGAGGTTGGTCCTGTGGAAATGCGCGAGGTCAGATCATTTGGGGTTATGGTGAGGTGGTGAGTTAAATGACGTAGGAAGTACATACCAAGAGGAGATGGCTCTCAGGGTTGAGCTTGGTTGAAGTGAGTTCGGCAGACATGTTGAAAGTGTATAGTTCATTGCAGGAAACATAAAAATTATTAGAACAAGCAGTGTTAGATAGTACTGGTTGCTTTAGGGAAGAAGAAGTGAGGTGAAAGACGTCTCGGGATTTATGCGGTGATTGGCCTGCGGAGTGCGGAGAAGTGGATGGCCTCACATGATCTCTCTGCTTCTACTTTTATACCACACATTGTTTATGTTTATTTATGTGTTCAACAACAATTGGGTTGAAATTGATGAACCCAGGTAAAGATTGAGAATTAATGTACAGAGCACCATCAGTGCCAAATATCCTCCCATCGCCCAGCTATCACCACTTCCCGGTTTGAGAAGCTTCCAAATCATCCACCCATGAGAACTCAGGAATTTCCTCCGGAATTTTGACGCGTCCAGTAACGGCTGGCCGTGAATCAGGTGTAGAAAATGCCCCAGTCACTCGTCTATCCTCATGAAAAGGTACGGGTGTGGTTCTACCGTCAAGTTGGCATCTTTATAGAGGATTTGACGTCAACGACAAATAAACATTGGCCAGATTGGACAAGACATACCTCATCTACTTCTTTTCGTTCGATAATTTCTTCATGAAGATAGTGATGTCCATGTCAGGATCTTCAGAGTGCCACGTCAACCATCTCGCGATAGCAGCTCGAAATCCACGATCGTTTGGAAAAACTGGCAGGTTCTGCCATTGTGTTGGAATCCAGATCTCCCAACCTTCATGTGGACGTATTTCCTCGTGGAGTCGTGAGGCCATGTCCTCGACTACAGCCGTTGCCCATTTGGCATAGGACAATCTGGCAATCCAGCTTGCGTCTATGGACCTTGGAATGGGTTCGAGACCAAAATCCGTGAGCAGGTCTCGAAGAGTAGCGCAAGAGACTTCTTTCTCTCTACCACCTTCGAACTTGATGACCGTTGTGATTGTTGCGAGACTGATGTCAAGCAGAGGCGGGGTATTGTAGCGACCAGGTAGAGGAATCATGGTCCCAGTCCCACCGGTGGAAGTAGAAAGGCGGGATTCCAGCAACTTAAATTGTGGCGCTGTGGATGAAAGGTAAAAGAAGGATGTTGACGGGATGGAAAAAGAAGTAAAGAATACTTTCGAGACGGGTTGATCTACGTTGACGGGAGTTTTCGGCAGGGCATTGCCAGCATAGTTGACTGACGCCCTAATGCCTGGTAGGTGAGCCTTGACATGATTGATCTCTCTACTTCGACACATTTTAAAGTGCAAGCATGTCTATCGGTCGACTGCATTCTACATCGAGATTGAAACCAGATACTGAGCTTGGAAGATATTGAATGTCGAAGTATATATTGCCGAGATCCTCCATTCATAGATAAACGTTGCAAGGGCAAGGTTGAGTAATGCCTCAGAGAACTGAAGAACTCAACTGACGTTCAGTCCATGTGCTCGAATGCCGACCAGATCCCCATATCAATGAGTAATGCGACTGTTGTCATTCGCCGATCCATACCTGATCATAGCGCTCAGCATATCAGCATGTGTTATCAGCTAGGAGGAGCATAGTAATAATCTGCCTAGAGACTAAAAGAATATATTATTGGAATATTAACTTTTTAATTAATAGATATACCTCCTGATCAGTTCTTCGCTCGTCAAGCGACTTAATATGAACGTGACATCAGTTTCAGCGAAATTACGAGTCAGATCAAGATTCCGCTTGAGAGCAGCTCGAAGTCCACGCTCAGTTGGAGGAACAAACATCAGACGCTCTCGCCCCCGGCGTCTCGGTTTTTATCACGACGTGAATATGCCAATCTCGCGACAATAAACTGACTTCGGTGAGTCTCTTTGAATGACAGTCTGTCCAAACACGACGCATCCATGCACCGAGGTTGAAAGCCTAGGATTAGATCTCGAAGTCCGACGCAGGAGATTTCTTGTGGCTTGCCAACATCATGCTTGATGTATGTGGTGATCGTGGAGAGGCTGAGATCACGGACATGGTGGGTGTTGTGAAGAGGTTGACGAAATGCACTAGAGAACGTACTAGGAGGAGGATTAGGGAGACAATAATGATGAGGAGAATGAGGGCCTAGAGGAGGAGCGGACATGATAGTCTGTTCGACTTGGAAAGAACGAAGTTGAGGTCTCGCAGCGTAGGATTGAAGCGCTTTGGAATAATGGTGATGTGAAGGATAATGATAGGGAGAAATGAAGAACTCAAGACTAGATTGATTCAGTTCAATATATGGGTTGGCTTCTGCATTTACGGGAATTTTCGTTGATGAAGGGCTCCAGCAATATGTTGCATCCTTGAATGGAGTCAAGTCAAAGTTTGCGCCTTCTTACCCCTAAACAAGATTAATTGACCAAGGTAGTACATAGGTCCTGGTAATGACAGAGGAGACTCCCGTTCACGCAAGACGGGAAATCCCACCTGGGCATGCTAAATACTAGACGTCGAGATACTAAGCTTGGCTTGAAATAAGTAAAGTCACTGTTCCATTTGACTAGAAATGTAGAAATGATCCAGAAACGTGATGGCTCCAACTTTTCCCCAAAGACCAAAAAGACAAGATAGACAGGATAAAAAAAAATCTCGGTAAGCAATTCGAAAAACCGCAAAAACCCTGAACTCCGGACAAAGTTGTATATGATACAAACGAATTTGATCAGGACATATATGAGGTGACAATGTAGACATCAAGCCATCACCTCCCAAATCATGCCACTTTTCTTATAAAGCAATTTCATTCAGTTGCTTAGTCGCTGTCACTGTCCTCTTTCTCTTGCTTGGACTTTCGTCGTTCTTTCTTCTCCTTCTTCTCCTTCTTCTTGCGCTTGCGCTCGGCGCGTTCTTCAGGCGTCTCTCCGTCGTGTTTGCGTTTCTTCTTCTCATCATCGGGCTTCTCCTCGGCCTTGTCCTCTTCGATGTCCATCTTTGATGGTGGGGATGAAGGAGCAGGGGCATCATCGGGCTTCTGGGCAGGTGTGGCAGCAGCCTGCTCATCTAGGGGAGCGTTGTAGTCCTTGTATGAGCTTTGCCACTTGGCAGGTGTGGCTTCGTTAGGGCGACCATATTTCTATTGTAGTCAGTAAGATGGTTTCTGAGTAGGGCGAATGTATGATCTACTCACATCAAGCTTTCCGTCAGACTTTAACTTCTTCTTCTCCAAAGCGACGGGACCCAATCCCCATCGGCGAGGGTAGAGATCACGCTCCATAATGCATCGCTTGACCTTGGCAACAACACCGTGATCGCAAGTCGACAGCTCAACAGTAGACATCTGCGCAATACCGAGAGCGATAGCTTCACCCTTGGTAGTCATAAGGACAACTTCCTCGCCGACTTCGATACCGGCCTCTGTGCAGTATTAGTATAATCCATCGCAACCCAAAAAAGAGTGAAACGTACCGAATCGGAGAAGACCGGGAATCATCAACTTAGCACCGTAGCAAACAGCATTGACTGCGCTGTCCTTGACAACGATACGCTTATAAGTAGTGAGCAAGCTCTCAAGAGGACGAATGACCCTCCTCAAGTAAGACTCATCGCGCTGGTTGTCATGCAACCACTGAGCATCGAGAACATCGTGCAGAGTGACCATTCCATCCTGCTCGTCCATAGCTCCACTACGAACACGACGAAGTTCCTGCATGTGTGCGCCAACACCGAGCAACAATCCAAGGTGGACACAGAGAGTTCGAATGTAGGTACCGGCTTCACAGCTAACCCAGAAAACACCGAGATGTCTGTCATTGTCGAATTCGTACAATTTGCTTTCATGGATGGTTCGGATACGGAGTTGACGCTTGACGGCGGAAATGAGAGGAGGGCGCTGGAAGAGGGCTCCGGTCAAGGTCTCGAGGGCGCGAGCGAACTGAGCTTCACCACCAGGGATTTTGTCGTGGAGACGGATAACACACACGTACTCCTTACCGGCGCCTTGCTGGGACTTGACGAGACGGGTTGCACGATCAATGCAGACAATCAAACAACCAGTGACTTTGGGGTCGAGGGTACCACTGTGACCGGTTTTCTCGACTCTATAAGAATATTAGCACTGATAAGTTATAAATGCTTCGTTGAAAAAAGAACATACCGGAGAATTCTCTTCATCCATGCCACAACCTCGTGACTGGACGGGTTCGAGGGCTTGTCGAGGTTGATAACACCAGAGCTAATGTATGACTTCAAATCTCTCTTGAGGGGTGTGCAACCAGCTGGAATTGGGGTAAAATGACCGGTTCTAACGAGGACTGCGATAAAAGTTAGGTGTATATTGACATTTTGCGTTGTCGTCTTCGTCACAAAAGCGACAGAAGAAAGAAGAGGCAAACTCACGCTGATCATAGTTCTTGAGAAGCAAAGGCCACTCAGATGTCGGGATAGTAGGAGTGACAGCTTCAGGCTTGATGCTGAAATCAGCTATATCCTTGGTAGCAGCAGCCATTTTTGCGAATTAACCAAAAATTGGCGGTATGTGCTGGAATGGTGGGTGCTGTTGCGGTGGACAGGCGGCCTTCAAGCAAGAGGTTGAAAAATCGAGGGCAGAAGAAAAAAAAAGTGTGGCCCGAGCTTGACGGACTAATCGGGTTTAGTGTGTAGACTAAGCCTGAATCAGCCAATGAACTTGCTGTATATTGTCAACCACTAAAAGCTCGATTGATCTTTTTATCTTATTATATGGCTTATGTATGCATTGGAAACATTATGGTTGATGCTATCATATCTCAATTTTAACGTACAATTGGTTATCGTGAAGGGGGTGCAATGTGCGTATTGTTACAAACATGATCCGGAGATCAATTGCCACCTAGCCGTCGTCCAGCACCTCTCATGCTCCACGAAGATCCGGTCGAGTCGTCTCTTGCCGAAGATTGACCGGAGGAAGCCTGGCTGGAGGAGCCAGCAGACGGACCAAGTCCACGAGTCCGCTGTTCCCTGACCGTAGTTCCCCATAGACGGTGCAGGAATGCAGGGGTCTTGAGGTAGTTCCTTCCTCCACCAAAGAGTGGCCAGAGTCGAGTGAAGAAGTCATACATATGGGATGCAAAAATGCCAATCATGCTCATAATGGCAGCAGGCCAGCCTCCGCTCACCACGTCAAGCAGGAGGAGGCACACGGGCAGGTATTCAGCCTTGATCTGTATCACGTAGAAGGTGACAATTTGTCCACGATTGACCTGTGACCAGGTGTGTGTGAGAGCCACTATGAGGGCTTCAAGAGTGGTTCTTGTTAGTCTCACGAATAACTCGATAAATCTAAGAATGAGATTCGCAGTCTCTTCGTACCTTTGGTGAAAACCCTAGCCGACAGGTACCAGTAGGCTGTGATCTACATGTAGTCAGCAGCTGTTTCATTTCAGGAATCTTATTAAAGAATGAAGATGACGATCAAGGTTGAATAGTTTATAGCTTATCAAGAGATGTAGAAATTAAAGAGATGTAGGGCACCATAACCACCATACGCAGAGATTATACCGCGTATGGTTATCTCAATTGGTCGTCCCACCATCCCGCACCGCATACAGCCCCGGAATTGACATATATATGGGACTGCACGAAATGCAGGGTTGATCTTCCTCACTTCCAGGAACCGCTTCAGCTAGGAAAACTGGGCGGGCAGATATGGTGAGGTGTAGTAGTGCTTCGCTCTTGGCAAGCCAACAGAAGGTAGACAAATTGTAGGGATGAATATGTTCTCGATTTTTGGGTATAGCGATACATTGTGTTAAAGACTCGAATAAGAGGCATGATCCACAGACTTACCATGATAACAGTGCACACAAAGATGAGGTAGACAGTAAAGTCACCCGGTAAAGCAAAGCGTGGAGCGCCTCTCTCCAAACCGCTTGCGTATGTGTAAACTGATAAGTAGTAACGTCAATAACAATGATACCATCTTCCATGTGATGGCGGAAATCCTAGGGATTCGTACGGAAATAAAGATCGAAGAAGAAACTAAGTCCTCCACCAATATAGAAGAAAGGAGTGATAAGTCTCCATGGTTCCGGAGGAAATGTGAAAATAAGATTAGGGGCAAAAATAAATCTGAACCCGGGTATGAACTGTCCGTGAATCGCCAGACCCTCGAAGAAAGCTAGTGCAGTCAGTGTCCTGTAGCAGAAGCTGATGGTTAGGTCTTGTCCTTGTATTCTGTCTGCCTGCCAGTGAAGCAAGAGCAGGTTAAGAATAAGAGTAGGTACCTGGAGATCGGGGGAGCTGCCCAGAAGACATCCATCGTGACGAATCTAGAATCAGTACAGACAGCGAGATGACAAGAAGGACAGCTCAAGTTGCGAGGGAAGTGGGAGGTGAAAAGAAAAGGAAAAAAGCTGTCAAGAAGACACGATTTAAATTGTTTTAGCGTGAGGCTCCGCTTAGCTTTGGACTATAGTTGTTCCGGTATTAATTAAAGGAGTGCTCCGGTAACGTATCGTTACTGACTCATGTATAATTACGGTTCAATACGAGGTGTTAATTTTAGATCAATGTGAATAGGGGCTATGTTATACCTGTACCTACTACTAATATAATGGCAACATCAATTATATAGGAGCAGCCCATGCAGTCCCTCTCGCCGCAAGACTACCCTGTGGCCCTTCAATCCAGACTCCCCACTGACCTGATGTCTGCTTCTTTGCTTTCGCACAAATTCGCAGTTCCTCGTCAACGTGTAATGGCACCAGGTTCCTGTATTCAATGTCTTTGACACGGAGTCCGAGTTTTGATAAGTGGTTCGACAGAAAACTAAGCATCAAGACCACGGTCAGCGGCCCGTGGACCAAGGTATTTTGATGACCTTCCGTAGTTTGCGCATAATGGGGATCAAGATGGATCAAGTGTGCGTTAAATGTCAATGCCGAGAACCGGAATAGTAGAGCCTTTGTGGGCGTCATGCTATAGCTGATATGAGGATTCGTGGGCGCTATAGTCCGCGAAGCGATGATATGTTAGTAATAGCTTCATGTCGAAATAACCAAGACTGAGATTGGCATACCTTTTAAGAACCTGCTCCTTCTGTCTCTTTCAATTTGCTGCTCGGGATCCAGATCCCGCATGAAGAACAAGGTTCTCTTTTCTACGAGGATCTCACTGCCATTGCTTGCTACTCTTGCCCTGATTTGTGTTTCATCCTCGTGTTCATGCACTTCTGTGAATCGTCGGTCTATTGTGACGAGTATCTTTTCGTTGCCTTCGGATCCTTGCACGTCAACATTGTCTATATTCTCCACGCAGACCGCGCGCTGGCCGTTGAGCAACAGATTGCTAGCCTCAGCACCCAGCTGTGGAAACGTAATTTTCCCACCAGCCCATAGTCGGCGGTTAAATGGCTCTCCAGGAGTATGTAAAATGTCCGTCCCGTCTGGTAGCAGCTCGGATAAACTGACTTGCGGAGGAAAGTACACCAGATGATGTCCGGAGGGTATGCGAATAGGTCGTGTTACCGAAGGCAGTTTCCTCCGATCTCTATCATTGTTCTCCAATTGCTGGCCATGTCGTCTAGACTGAAGGAGCTCCGGAAGCGACAGATTTAGGAGATGGGATGGCTGAGGAGTGAGGTAATCGTAGCTCAGTGGTAGCAGACGTGTTGTAAGCTCATGTCGAATTAAGGACGGGTTGATGGGAGCCGATGACGACGATGCTGCACGCCTGATTATTAGTGAAGCATTCCTGTTTGATAGCAGCCTGCAAGCGCGCGAAACGAGCATTGCAAGCTGTATGGTGAATACATTTGTAGTTGTTGTTGAAGCTAAGATTGGAGATCGCCTTATCCGCCGTGGATCGCTCCTTCCGTTGTCGGACTTGCTTCCGTGGAACAAAAACATTTTGGCGGAGTTAAGTCGGGCACAACAACACTCCCTCTCTCTGAATTTCTTTTCTTGTTCATTCTTGGATACATTCATTGAGGAGATATTTCTGTTATTACGGCCATATACGAGTCTATATTCACATAAAATGAAGGACTCAATAAAAGTCACTTTCCTTGGACCTCTGGCTTCATTCTCTCACCAGGTCTGCAATTTCCTCACTTCGTTTCAAGCCCGAAAGCTAACTAGTCAATTGATTCGAACAGGCTGCCATTGATAGTTTTGGCAAGAGTGATTCCGTTACTCTATTCGCATCCATCTCATTTGCCGAAGCATTCGACGCCATTCAGAACAATAACGCCGACTATGCTGTGATTCCGATTGAAAACTCGACAAATGGCTCGGTTGTCCAGACGTTAGACCTTCTGGCAGATCGACAAGGACTGAACAAGGATGTCACAGTCTGTGCGGACTATTTCCTCACGGTACAACATTGCCTCATTATTGGAGCTAAACCGTCAAATGACAACAGAGAAGATTCCCTCAAGTCGATAAACAAATTATATACACATCCGCAAGCATGGGCCCAATGTGAAAAATTTCTGGGTCACCACTTCCGAGGTATAGAACGGCAGGATGTCTCTTCGACCTCGAAAGCGGTCGAGATTGTCGCAAAGGAGACCTCTGGTCAAGAAGCTGCAATTGCCAGCAAACTCGCTGCTGAGTTCCACGGTGCATTTGTGTTACAAGAACACATTGAAGATCGATCAGATAACACTACACGCTTTTTGATCTTGAGGAACAGAACATCGGAACGCTCTTCAAACATTGATAGCTTCCGCAAGACTGCTGCTGCCGTCGGAGACATAGAAGGGCAGAAGAAAAAGAGAAAGTCGCTCATATCCTTCACGATTGAGCACTCTGCGCCAGGAGCATTGGCTGATGCATTATCGGTCTTTAAAAAACATGGCTTAAATCTGACCAGTATCAACTCGAGACCCAGTCTGATACGGCCATGGCAGTATATCTTCTTCGTCGAGTGTGAGCATGTGCCGACTGCAAATGATGAAACGTGCACGGAAGATATCCTGAAAGAATTGGGAACTATATGCCATGCATGTAGAGGTTTAGGAAGTTGGATTGATGGACGTGACCTGGTAGCTTGAGGGTATATACAGTACGGCAACGGTATTCGCATTTCGGATCTAAAAATACAACCTCATGGACATTTACATCGCATCTTTAGCGTCAAACATTCTCCTCCGTATGTCCATGTTCTGATTCCCAGCTTGCTCTATCATCGCTTCGCAGGCTTTGCGGCGTAGTGACCACGCCCGTTCTCCTCTTCCACCAGGTTCGTAGAGCAACTCTTGCCTGTTCATTGTTTCCTCCCTGATTAATCTTATGACTGTAGGAATACTAGGACATGGCGATAGAATTTGCTGTTGTTGGGATACCGGCACCTGAGGTCTCGACGCTCGATGTGCTTTTCTCGAGGATTCCCATCGGCGTTGTCTCTCAATCTCACTGAGACAAGCTGCATGCTGTTGGTGTTCTGGAAATGTAGCTATTGCGTCACGTATATGGTCACGCCTTGCTAATTCTCTTTGCACCATTTCAGGCTCGAAGGCGTCAGGGGCATTCACTATAATTGAAAACTGTTAGGGAATCTAGGACCATTATGAGCACACCATGAGGAGATACTTGCTTACCGTCATCCAGATATTCTTGCTCCAACAGATCTAGACTTTCGCCATATCGACCAATGAGACGGATGCTTCAGAGCTGCGAATGATCTTCCTCCGTGTCATCGTCAACCAAGTACTTTTTGTACTTTAAAAAGATTTTATATTCGAACGGGTAATCATTACTCAATACCACGTCGACGCAGAGGTTGTCAAGGATATGGAAATCGCATCGTACTCCCATGCCGCCGACTATCCATGATACATCTCGTACGATGCCGCTCGTCCAAGTTGTGGTCCCATCTCCGAGCTCAACCTCTATTTGGCTCTTAATGTCGGTATCGATGTCCAAGTCAAGTTTCTCTGCGTATTCCTTTGAGACAAACATGGCATCCGAACCTGTGTCTGGAAATGCGGCTGTAGTCTTGCAATTGGAAGAACCCCATAGCCGTTCGCTTTTGTTACCCAGAAGCTGTAACCGCAATCTTCTACGTGGTATAACCACTTTGGATTCGATGCGTTCAACATATTTTGTTAGAGTCTGCGTCATCCTTAGAAAAGAGCTTCCCAGAATAAGGTCTTGCACCAATTCTGGTAGGACCCAGCACTTCAGGAGATGTTTCGTCTTCTCACCCGCAAATTGCCACGGTACTTCAACCATGCCTGGAGAATGGACGAGTTTCTTGTTGGCGAGATATACCCTCCTTTGTGTCCCGGGTACAGGCTAAAGATGAAGTTGCTTGACCATCGCCTTGGAAATGAAACACAGCCCAGCGCCATTGTCGGGTAAAGCTGCGCTTCACAGTGCCTTTCACAAAATAACGTTTCAGCACAGGGGACAAAGGTGACGACAAAGGTAATGCATCTGATGCGTCTTTTGAAAACAAACTATCGGTTATGTTGTTCAAATTTTGATACGAGACCAATTCAACGCTCTGTGGTATGCAGTGTGTCCCCAGGATCAGGCCCTAAGTCAGGCATCCAGTCAGACCTGTCAGCAATTGCTGTCTGAGGTCTATCTAGAAGTACTTGGTATTAGATCTTGTGGCGAGGTGGGCTCATTGGTCTTCTATCGGCCGCAGTGTTTGCAGACTCAACTGTGGAAGGGTTCCTCGTAGCTAGGCATTGCAGTATTGATTGTATGAAGCAGTCACCATAATCAATGGGTTGGCAACGTCGACTCATGATGTTTCCATTACATGTGGTCGTCGTAAAAGACCGCACCTCTGTGAAATCGTTCCTTGTAGCTAGGCATGGTGGTATTGACTGTGTACGCCGGTTAAGAATATGATTGATAGGTTGAGGAAATGGGTTCACAAGTCCTCCACCAGGAATGGTCACTAGTAAAAACTGCACATCTAGATATTGTATAAGCCAGTTGATCATATAACGGAGGAGTTGGCGATGTGAGCCCGTGGGTGCTGCATCGGGTTTGGTTTTTGTAGAGTTCTATGGAAGATTCATCTTCAAGCTCATCATATGTGATACTATTACTACCTAACATTGAATTAGACCCTGAGAAGATCTTGCTCCATGTCATGACAAAGAGACTTTTATAGCTACATATAGAGAATATACACGAAACAATTTTATTGCTTGTCGTTGCATTGGTATAAAACAGTCTATCAAGTAAGAGGATTTTATTTTTGTATAATCGTAAACATGAGGCTGACTACTCTCTTTTTCCTACACCGCAAGAAATGAATCTCTTCTCTATCTCGTGACATATCAAAGGAGAGAAAGGGCCATTCTCTTTTCAAACAATTCGAGTCACACATGCCGTACTGGTGAATGCATCCACTGTGTGGAGCTTGGATGGGCCTGAAAACTGTTAGTTGGGTTATCGAAAGAAAGTTAGAATGGGCATACCTCGGACCAATTTGGCGGATATCTCAGTTTCAAGACAACCGACTTTCACAAGAACGGCCTCGAAAATCTGTTTGGCAACGGCTTTGCTTTTGACGCGGCGAGCCGTCAGAACATCCGCTGGGGGAATTTCTGGGCGCTCATCCTCGCTCCCTGCGAGGTCGCAGAACCGTCAATCTAGAAGCGTTAGTATCGTAGAACATATGGAGTAGAAGTGGGAAAGGGCTTACCGTCGTAAAACTCATCATCGTCGTCAAAGTCCGCGAGTTGCTCAAAGTTCACCTTGTATCGAAGCAAAGCACCGATACCACCGAAACCCTTGACGAACTGGTTACCCTCGCTGGAACGGTCAGACACAAACTCCAAAGCAGCACCAAAGTCCTTGTATTTCTCGGCGAGCCACTCCAAGAAAGAGCCTTGTTCAATGATTTCCATCTCTTGGCCGGATTCCTTGTCCATGAACTGCTCTCGGTTGGCTTCTTGGGCCTTGGTTGTGTGGAGGATGATTTCTGAGCCGTCGGATGCTTTGAGGACCCAGCGGGTAACGTCAAGGTTTTCGTAGACAATCAAGGTCTCGGCGGCACCCAACTCCAAAGCTTTGAGCGTATCTTCAATACCATAGCAAACTTTTCCGCTGTCCTGGCTGATTTCCTCAAAGTATTTACCAATAAGCTTCTTCTCCTGGATGAACTTGACATTTCCAAGAGTCTCTGCAGCCAACTCAATAGCCTGGTTGAAACCGTTTTCACCACCATACGACACATCGACGACTTTGATGACCTTGGACTGTAGACGTTGATCGAACAGATCGGACTGGTTCAGATCGTTCTTGAAGTCAGCAGAACCAGCAAGAATGATACCGGCCACGTTGACCTTGTCGGCGGTGATGAAGTTCTGCACAGCCAATTCAGCGACCTTGCGGACGTAGTTGTGACGCTTTTCGTCTCGGAGACGGGAGAAACGCAGAGCGGATTGACCACCACGACCGTGCTTCTTGGGCAAATCGACCGAGAATTTCTGGATCACGTCTCGGGTATTTCCACTCAGAGTTCCGAAAAGAGTACCGCTACCGTCCATGACAATAAAACCGAATTTCTGGTCAGACTCGAGCAGCTCGCTCAGGGCTTCGGTGTGGAACTTGTTGTCACAAAGGTAGAGAGAGGTATTGATGGGCTTGAACGGTTCGAAATCGATGTTGATCTTTCGCTCTTTTCCTTCGGAGGTGATGATTTCACCACAGTAGACGACGAGGCCGTTGGGAGGGACTTTGTTGTAGAGCTTGAGACGCTGCTGGGTGGAGGTAATCGCGGACAACACAGAGAGACGGTTGACACGGGATTTGATGTTGGAAGCGGTGCCCTATTCACGATATGTTAATGTCGCTGCTTCGGTTTTTCGACTGGTGGTTCTTACGTATTCTTCAGCCAACATCTTTGCGGCGCGAGAAACCTGATCTTTGGGAGCTGGATGCTGTTAGTATTGGAATTTTCTGCTAATTGGCCAGAAGATATGAATAGAACATACGAATAATCAACGAGATCATGGAGGTTCCGTTTCCTCTGGCGGCTTCGAGCCGCTTGATGAGTTTCTTAACCTTCCATATTTCAATGTTCTTTTCCGCCTCGTTGGCTTGAGGTGCGCTCATGGTGGGCAGAGAGACGCGACCGAAGTGAGAAAGCCCTGAATGAAGAAGAAAAGGGACTCGTCAGTGCGAGTGGGTGTTTGTCTGGTGAATATATGCAAGAGCCAGAGGAAGAGAGCGTGGTGTCGTGTTGCCAGAGAGGGCGTGGCTGACGTAGGGAAAAAAGAGAAAATCTGTGCCTCTCCGTCTGTCTCGCTGGGTGGGGTTGGATTTTGCCAGGCACGCCGCTTTGTTTTCTGTGGGGTTTGCCCTCTTCTGTGAACACCAGTCAGCCAACACAGCAGCACTTACGACCGGTGGGAACAATATTTAATGATGATGAATTCTTATTTACTGTCTGTCTGTGTAGTTTCTCTACTTGACTGCCAGATCAGGCAGCACGCTATGCCCATGACTCAGTGCCAGGCACCAGGCACCCACACCCACAGCCCATTGCTAGGCTGGTATAGACATACGTAGTAGACCCAAATACTTGCTAGATATAGTTATTACATATGTAGTTACTTGCTTTTGTTCTATCTAACTGCGTATATTGTATAAAATTAGTGCTTGTCATCAACATGGCAACGATTTATCACGAGACTGAGCTTATCAGACCAAGTGGGGATACGCTCAACCTCCTTATCAGACTCAAGCTCTTTTTACGTACCAGCTTGGTTAGCAGGGGCCATAGCAATAGAGCCAATCTTTATGTTAACTTATTTAACAAGCATTCCCGCTTCTTTGTCTTGTATCCTATAGTTTCTCTTCTATAAGCCAGGTGCTGGACTCAACCGCGCCATGACGTTGCGTGTATAACTTAAGCTCGACCAGACCGAACCTTCTCGACCTGCTCCTTCCTCTGTCACCACCTCCATCCTCTCCTACTCTAACACCCGACAAAACCTTCAAATTGCTCATGTCGAACAGCAATAACCACACAACCTCCGCCGAGGGCAGACAGGCTCGGTCGTTCAGTCAGGGATCCGCAGGTTCTTATCTGAACTCCTGGTTATCGGGCCGTTTCTCTCCCTCAACCTCCGCAAACTACTTGGAAGGTGATGATGTCGCAGGTGACCTTGAGGACGACGATGACGAAGCTCACCATAGGTATGTACTATTATTTTTGTCGTTGAAAGCTCTTGCAGGGCTAATACGGATTGTAGGGCTCGGCAAATGTCTTTGCGGCTTCGACAGGCTGGTGGTGTGAACAGCTTGGACAACTTTGCACGATCGTGGCAACGAGCAGCAGCATTCCCAGAAATCATTCCTCGGCGGTCATCCTTTGTGTTTGAGTACGAAGAACCTGAGACGGATGAGGGTCAACCTGGACAAGATGACGTGGATCAAAAGCCCACGACACACCCACTTTTGTCTGCCAGCTATCGCTCCGAACGATCAAGGTTCCCTTCGGACGGTGTGCATGATGAAACCAGCAGGCGAGGTAGCTCGCCCCAAGGCCTCAGACCGCTGTTGAGCAGAGAATCGCCGACAACACCAGCTGATCTTCTCCGAGCGTACGACCACTCCTCACTCAGCAGAAGCTTCGGAACCTCCTATGGCACGATTGCTTCTCGTGCAAGTGAGACCGCTCGACATAGAGCGCTCGAACTTCACCAGGAACATCAGCATCAACTGATACCCGGAGGGGAGCCGGAACCAGATAGAGAACCACTACTGGTGAAACAGATTCAGCATGAAGACGGAACAAAGGAGAACATCATCGTCGGTCAAAGCACGGTGCCACAGACTATCTTCAACTCGGTCAATGTCTTGATTGGTGTCGGCTTGTTGAGTCTGCCTCTCGGCATGAAGTATGCTGGCTGGATACCTGGTCTTTCGTTCTTGTGCTTCTCGGCTGCAGTCACGGCCTACACTGCGAGGGTCCTGGCTAGATGTATGGACGTCGATCATCATTTAGTGACTTACGGGGACCTCGCATACATAAGCTTTGGACACCAGGCTCGTGTTGTGACTAGTCTGTTGTTCTGCCTGGAACTTTTAGGCGCTTGTGTTGCACTTGTGGTGTTGTTTGGAGATTCTCTTGGGACTCTTTTACCTGGTCTTAGCCTTTTGCAGTGGAAGATTATCTGTGGCGTCGTCCTCCTGCCTCTCAGCTTCGTTCCTTTGCGTTTCCTGAGTGTCACAAGCATTTTAGGTATACTGTCATGCACTGCAAGTAAGTTACCGTATTTTGTGGCACCATAGAAGTCGTCTAACTTTCATAGTCGTGGGAATTGTCTTCATAGATGGTCTTATCAAGCCAGATTTCCCCGGGTCCCTTCGTCAACCGGCCAGCACATCCCTTTTTCCTGAGAATTGGGCGACTTTGCCTCTGAGCTTTGGCCTCATTATGTGTAAGTGCCCTCCCGGAAACATTATGCTCATGAATCCTAACTCTTCTAGCTCCCTGGGGCGGCCATGGCGTTTTCCCGAATATATACCGTGACATGAGACATCCCCATAAGTATGGCAGGAGTCTTTCCGTTACATACATCTTTACGGTATGATACATGGATGGTATTTTGTAATCATCTTCAGATCTATATGCTAACACCTTGACTATTTAGTTCTCCCTCGATTGTTCAATGGCTGTAATCGGCTGGTTGATGTTTGGGGAGGGCATCCGTGATGAAGTTATAGTCAATATACTGCAGAGCACTGGCTACCCCCAGGCCCTTTCTATTTGCATGATTCTGTTTACTGCAATCATTCCAATCACAAAGGTGCCTCTGAAGTGAGTGTCTATCTCCGGAGAATTCCAAAATATGGATACTGACATAACCAAGTGCTCGACCACTCATTGCAACGGCTGAAGTCTTGTGCGGCCTGGACTCGTCGAACCACTCCTCGCAGCATAGCAGCGAAGCATCTGGAAAAGCAGTCACAATAGGCAAAGCTCTTATACGCGTCTTTGTCCTTGTTCTGATCGTTTTCATTGCCATCGTCTTTCCGTCTTTCGACCGCATCATGGCCCTCATGGGTTCCTTGTTGTGTTTCACAATCTGCATCATTTTGCCACTTGCATTCTACCTCAAGATCTTCGGAAACGAGATTTCGCTCGGCGAAAGGATCTTTGACTGGTTCCTGGTGATTGTCTCGTCAGTCATGGCCATCGTCGGAACCACATGGGCTTTCTTACCATTTCCCGAATCAAGCGCGCCAGTTGTTTCGTAGTTTCCGACTCGATGTTCTGGCTCCTTCTGTTCAAGCACATGCATCTATACGTATACGGCATATTGCAGCGTTCTTTTCGACTCATTCATGATTCACGGGTTTGCATTGAGGGTAATAGTGAAGTTGTTTCTCGTCTTGCCGGGATTTAGTTCCTCCTTTCGAAATATCCTTGCTGATTTGTTCTTGTTGCTGTCGGGTGGGAGCGGACGAAATTCCCATAATTGATATATGAGTTTGTTGGTGACTTTTTCTTTTACTTTGCCATATCCCAGACTTGTAGCTATATCGTTGAGCCGTTCTGAATTGAAATATCGTGAGTTCAAGACGCATGCCGCTGGAAGTACCAAGAAGAGATACGGAGTGAATTCCGTGTTCTCAGTAGGTAACGAGGATGGAGAAGACGTAGTGAAGAATGCTGAACAACGCTGTAGCATTTCTCCTCTCTGAGCAGCAGAAGGGACATAGTTGAGAACGAGCGAGAGGCTGATAGCATGAAAGCGGGCTTTGTCATCGTCACCACCAGTCGGAAGTGGCCTTTCCATAAAGTCCTGCTGCAAGATACCCGGCTCCTGAGAATTGAGATCAATCCTGGTCACATCGATACAATCATGTTGGGAGCATGCATTCTTTGTACTGAGCGCACCAACTTCCAACAACCTCAGCTTCTCAGCAGATGAGTTTTCAGTCTGCTGTCGACCCTGCTTAATCCGTTTTAGCAACGGACGAATCCATTCAAGCAAGACAGTACTCGAATCACCGCCCCGTTCACGGGACTGCCCCGTCTTGCTGGCCAGTTGATAACTCTCCAGTCCGCCGTTGGCATCAATCTTGGCATTGATTTGACTGACTAAAGCTTCGTCGCCAGCTAGGACAGCTCTTTCACGTGCTTTGAGGAGTTGGTGGTGAGAGTTGATGAGGTTTCTGGTTGCTTTGGATGATAGTGAGACTGTTGGCGCAGAGGGATTGAGCTGTTTTGCTATGGGGAGTCGAGGGCGAGTGTGAGAGAGTAGGCCTGGGCGTTTACGTTTCTTGACTGCCATGATGAAACGTTTCCCTTGTGGTATATCTAGAATCTACACTGAGTAAGAGTGTCTCTTGATGTAGAAATCCAAGATAGAAACTAATCCCGTTCTGGCAACCCCCACATACTAACTCCCCATTGGCCAGCAAGCCACCCACAACCCGTGACCATCCACACACAAATCTTTCCTCGCTTAGAAAAATTACTCTAAGTGCTCGGCTTGGTCTTTGGCTTTGATCTTGATCTTGATTTGAGATTCGACAAGTTAATTCACGAGCAGACGCCCATATTCGACAACATGGCCGGGGAAAAGAAAGGTATATTACCATCACCACAATTTCAAAATTAAAATCGATTCGAACGCGAGATTATGGTCGGTTTTGTGGTTTGTCTTCGGTCACCTCAAACATCAAGCATGCGTGATATTACGACTGGGTATTCGACAATCAACAGACGGTGTTATTCAGAAATATGATCGACTCAATCGACAACTGCCGACTCGTTCAATACGGTGCTTTGATAGTTTCGAGGGGATGGAGAGGACCACGAATTGATCGATATCTACGCATTGGGTTGGATGGGATTGAATGTCATGGCTAACGGTATAAATAGGAGCCAAGGGCAAGCCCAGCACCAAGGCCGGCGCTGCCGCCAAAGCCGTCCTCAAGGGACAGGGTGTACGTCTACAAACCTTGGACTGAACGAATCACCAAAAGCTAAGACAGAAGAACAGGCCAAGAAGTTGCGCAAGATCCGTACCTCGACCACATTCCACCTCCCCAAGACTCTGCAACTCTCCCGATCCCCCAAATACCCTCGCAAGTCCGTCCCCCACGAGACCCGCCTCGACCACCACAAGGTCATTGTGCACCCTCTCAACACCGAGAGCGCCATGAAGAAGATTGAGGAGAACAACACACTTGTCTTCATCGTGGACGTCAAGGCCAACAAGCGTCAGATCAAGGCTGCTCTTAAGAAGCTCTACGACGTTGACACTGTCAAGATCAACACTCTTATCCGGTATTTCCCCCCAGTCCAGAGGTGTTGTGTTTTGTCCAGTGCTAATATGGTGCAGACCCGACGGAACCAAGAAGGCATATGCTCGTTTGACTCCTGACGTGGACGCACTTGATATCGCCGCTACCAAGCTCGCTATTGTTTAAAGAAATCTAAAATGGCAATTCTTTTCTTTTCATTTGGTTGCATGGTGGTTTCGCACAAAAATTCTTTTTTTACCCTAAACAAATACAATAGGCGATAATACGTCCTAAATGAATGATGTCGGAAGGTCAATTATGATCTATGATCTATACCCTAGTTCTTCTTTCGTACTTTTTATAGGTTTGGTGATGGTGTCTATTTCGTAGTTATAGTGTTACAAGTAAGTGGAAATTGAATAGCATAAAAGTACATGACCGTATCCTTTCTATGTCCGATGCTCCCATCCCCCATTTTGTCTCCATACCTATATATCCTCCCAATCACTTTCAGCCACCCAGTTATTGGCGTAGATTCTCCAAATGCTTGACAATAGCAAGATTCGCATCCATCCATCTGTTGACACAGTTTTGAGCGCACGACTCCTCGGTTGCGGCGAGTTTGTTTTGTGTGATTCTGGCGGTGATGCATTTCTTGAAGCAGATTTCGGTGAGGTGGTGGACGGCTGTACATTATGTATATATTAGCTTGCTTCATGAATAGCAATGTGTTTGTTGAAAGATCAAGGAATGGGATTTGGGTTGACGTCATTTGGCGATTCTCATCCACCACCGAGAGAAAAAGATTAATGATGAAGCAAAAGACGTTGATAAAGAGACGTACTCTGCTGGATATTCGACTTTTGAGTCTCGTTTTGCAAGAATTGGTTCAGTTCATTGCGATCAGACGCACTGAGTTTGCTGATATCGAATTGTGCTTGGCCGTCCATTTTGTATATTCTATTTTTCAGAAGATTGGTATCCAGAGATCGGCTCGAGTTATGTTCGTGGTATGTTGGAACTGGTAGAATTGTAAGGTTGAAGCGTGAAAGATGATTTGGTAGATGCTAGATGACTTCCGAGCAAAATCATAATCGGCTCTTTGCAGACAGCTCCGTAGCATTTCCAGGCGGTCGGAGGTGGCAGAAATGTGCCAGCCTGAATTTAATATCGAGAGCTCCGCCACTTGACTCTGCTTATACAACTTCAGCTTCAACAATACAGAGATCCGTCCTACATTCACTCGCTTACCATCTTCAAACAAACGAAACCTACACTCTTTTACGAACAAACGAACGAAGAAAGAAAGCAAAATGCCACCAATCCGCACAACCCGCAACGCAAAACCTCCCCCCGCAGGCTTCGACGACATCGAAGATACGCTTTTGGAGTTCAGCAATAAGATGAAAGATGCCGAGAATGCGTCTCATGATGGGAAGAAGAGACATGAAGTGCTCTGGCCCATATTTCAGATTAGTCATCAACGTACGTCCCCCCCCCCCCCCCCCCCCCCCCCCCCCTCCCAATCCATCAAGGCTAAGAAAGAGAGAGGAGGGCTGACGATTTCG
>LHCL01000071.1:90389-147073 GCA_001305275.1 Talaromyces verruculosus
TACTACGAAAAAGAAGCAATCTCAAAACAGTTATATGACTGGCTACTGAAGAACAAGTATGCAGATGCAATGCTGATTGCCAAGTGGAAGAAGCAGGGTTATGAAAAGGTACGTCTTCCCCTTCTCCTTTTTCAACCCGGATAGAAACAGAGGGCTGATATCTTATTAGTTGTGCTGCCTCCGATGCATACAAACGAAAGAGACCAACTTCAATTCCACGTGTATCTGCCGAGTACCCAAGGCGCAGCTCAAGGAGGAGCAGGCGATACAGTGCGTTAGTTGTGGATGCCGGGGTTGTTCGAGCAGTGATTAATTTTCTATCTATTTTCAACCGTTTCAAGGGATTTGTCGGTGTTGGCGCGCTTTCTTTTTTTCTTCATTCAAGGAAATAACTGATCTCTTGCACTCATATGTATTATGATTACTGAACTGATATGATATGATGATACCCATGGATTTACTTCTGTACTGGTTTGCAATATACAGTACTTTCGATGAGGTGGTGACAAGTTCCAATTTAGACCTAAAGTATCGCTATCCAACCTATACACAAACCCTCGCTGTACCAAAAATCAAAGACCAACCCAAGCCCAACCCAATCCAATCCATCAACATACATGAGAAGACGAACAACATGCTGGAAATCAGATGCAAAACAAATTGACACTGAATGGTCAGAACAAACCGAGCAAGACAAACATAACAACGCTAGCTAAAAGGGTCATGTACATCAAACATTTTGTTCATTAAATCGTTAGCAAATCCAAATTGCCGGTCCCAGTGTGCCATTCATCCTGCCCAATCCAAAATATTCAAACAAACCAATTTAGAAAACGCCAAACCGAAGAAAGAACACCAAATATAGAACCAAGTAATATCAACGAACACCGTGTAATGAGCAAGCGTATCATCGTACAGTCATTAGAGCTCACTCATCAAAAGTAAGAGCTATAGCCTCGCTGATTTAGTGGTTGTCTAAGCCCGCCAGTTTTGTTGATTCCAGCGTTGCTAGTATTGTCTTTGACTGTGTTGCCGCCAATCTTCTTGAAGCCTTGCAGCAAGTCGACACCGTCGACTTCCTCAGGACTATCATCAAACATGCTAAAGGAGAAAAAGTCATCATTCGACGCATCGAGGAACCGAGCTGACTGGTGAGCTGGAACCTTCGACGGAGAGTCTTGGAAATGTGAAGACAAGCCCTTGCCGGTTGAAAGTAAGGGACGGCCAATTCGTTTGTTGACGCTGGTCGTGGTTATGTCTGCAAGCGCTGACTCAGCCAAACCAGCTGCAGCCCCTGTCTCGCGCTTGATGCTGCGCTTCTCAGGAGATTTGCGAGCCGGAGTGTAAACAACATCCGCCACGGAATCGGCAAAGATGTCAAAATGTAATTGGATATTGTCATTTGGTGTAGATGTTGTCTCGTCATGAATAGTAAATGCGGGGCTCCATGGAAGCTCTTCATCAGCAAGTCCCAAATGTTTGATAGGTGAGTTAACCATCTGTTGAATCTTGCGTCGATGATTACGAAGGTTCGTATTTGGTGACAAAGATGGTGGCGGCTTAAGCGGTTTCTTAAACTTGATCATTGGCGTCAATGGCGGAGGTAGTAAGCTGATGTATTCACCGCGCAAAGGAGATGAGCCAGCAACAGAGGCGGTGCTCTTCTTGAGAACCTTCGAGTGGCTGGGGCTAATATCATGAGACGAACTCCTGATCCGAGCAATCTCTTCCTCTGCACGACCGCGCTTCAGACGAGGAGGTTCAATATCCAAATCAGAGGTCAGCATAACACCGGTCTTGTTTGTCCTCATCACGGAAGACTCCAGAGATGAGTAGTAACCACTGTCGTTGGCTGAAGCAGAGGGCTGATTGCGCGTGCGAAGAGCTGCTCCTGAAGCCATTGGGCGAGATGGTGTTGGTGGTGTTCCTGCTCGAGTGAAGCGAGCTGAGGGGGGAACGACTGGTGGGGATGAGCGAATAACTTGGGGAGGAGAGGAGCGAGGAACATTGGTTTGGGCGATATGAGTTTCTTCCTCCGGGCCGTCTTCTTGTAGAGCGGGGTCCGAGGCAAGAATAGTGGCATCAGAAGATGGCTCTTGAATTTGAGAAACTTCGACGGGGTGGTGAGAGGACGAAGGAGGTAGCGGCGGTGGAGGAACCCTCCACATGGATGTGCTTGGTTGAGGGGCAAATGAAGGAGCATCCCTTTGTAGGATTATCGGGGGGAGTGGAATGCTGGACAGTGTCGCACGTCGAGCAGACTTGTCCTTGACGAATTGCGCTTCCATTCCAGGTTCGATTGCCCAATAATTGCCCTTACCAGGGTCATCCTTGGGACGCTCTTGCTTGATGAACGCCTTATTCAAACTAAGGTTATGGCGAATACTGTTTTGCCAGCCGGAGTCACCAGAACGGTAGAAAGCAAAGGTATCCGAGATCCATTTGTAAATTTGCGCCAGAGTCAATTTTCGACCAGGCGCTCTGAGAATTGCCATGCCGATTAGAACCGCATAACTATAAGGTGGTTTGGATCCATCGTCTTCAACGGGAGGCATTTCGTGCGGTTCTGGAAGTGTGAAGGCCGCCGAGTCTTCGCGCTTCTGTTTCTTATTTGCCGGACGATCAATCAAGGGAGCCGATTCCATTAGAGTCCTCTTGAGTGGTCTCACCTGACATGACGGGTCAGGAAAGTCGGCAAAGGTATCATTAGGAAAACTAGAGGCGAATTGGTGTTGAGCTGGAAAGGGAGATGGTACGCTTGGAAAGGTTGAAAAGGCGGCCTGTATGGGTAATGAAGGAGCTCGTCGATGAATGTGTTGGTTTGAGTTTCTCTTGATGGGAGAATCCGTAGGAAACATGGATGGAGAAGGCGCAGTAAGTGATACGAAGCCGAGTCTGCCTTGGCCTGAATCAGACGTTCTAGGTCGCTGAGATCCTTTCGTTGGCGATGACTTTCGGCGTTCCAGTGTACTAGGTGGGTTAAGCACGTATGGCGCAGAGTTTGTGCTGGTGTTTCCATTGTGAGGAGGTAGAGGCGAGGGTTGCAATGAAGCGGGCTGCTTCCTTTGATCTGAGGGTGGGAGCGGCATCATGTTGTTCAAGCCAGGTTGGCTATGTGTTGATGCCATTTAAGGCAAGCCAGCGGCTGCAGTTTTTGTTCAGCGATAAGATATTCAGTATGGGGTGATCACTGTCACACCGCCAGGTTGGATGATGAGGCGCAAGTCAGATGTCGGAGCATATGCGCGACGCGGCAGATGCGACGATGTATGTAGAGCGATGTTGATGATGATGATGATGATGTTAACGATGTTGACGATATTGTCGACGGTATAATGATCTTCTCAAACTTGCAATAAACAATCACGGTAGATCCCAGTCAGAGCGTCCAGATCAAGTCGAGAAGAAGAAAAAAGGCGGCGAGGCCCGACGGGGAATACTAAGAATACAAGGCGAGAGAAAAGAGGAGCGGGCGATGGGGAAACCGAGTCGAGCCAGTTAAAGCAGGAGCAGATTGCGGACCACTGGACCAGGGCTGACGCCGTCACACAATTGTGGCGTCCTGAGCTAGGAGCGAGCGAGGATCAGATTTCAGTCGCGTCGTGATAGTCCCGCATTAGCCAGTCGAGGCCCACGAATCTAGGCGGATCGCGATAGGGTAGCAGTTATTGATACGTAACGTACTCGATAGTCTAGGGATAATCCTTAACGGGATTCCCCCTTCTCAGGCTATTGGATGTGAAGATTGATTGACTGAGATGATGGAAGGGGCGATGAAATGAGGTGAAAATGGATGGAAAGGGTAGAGAAGAGACAGGCCGAAGGGAGGAACGACGCGTTGTTGTTGAGGAAGGCGCGTCGCGTCGATGCGTTGGCAGCGCTAGTCCACTTCCAGGGTTGGGCCAGTCCAATCAGATGCCACACATCCCGTGACCCATGTCATCATCGGGTCCGCCGGGAATGACTGGATCTCCATCCCTTGCTCTCTCTCTTCATCTCTTAATATTCTTCTTCTCTTAATCTCGCCGTATAAGCAGAAAATTCCGATCATCCAATAGCCGCATACCTCTGCCGACCCCGTGCCTCAGGAACGAGTCGCACGTCCAGGCCGCCAACAGAAATGACAGGGTGAGAACAAGCAAGGGTGTTTAGTTTTAGTTCTAGGCCAACTCGCGACAACTCACAGAGAGTGTTTCACCCATTCTTGCAGGCCTACACTACTACGTATGTAGCGATGTTCTTGAGATGATCTTCGCAAAGTCGTACTGTGGACCCGGCCAGTGCGGTCAACTGTGCGGTGTAATGTATCGAGGCCAGTGGACATGGTCCGTTCTGCGGCATTAGTCCTACAAATTCCGAGCCTATGCCGTGACTGAGACTCTAATCTTGTTGAAAGTTAAAACAGTTAAAACAGCTAATTTCTATCCAATCAAGAAATTGGAATCAATCATTGGATCATTGTGGATATTCTTTGTCTACTACGTATGAGTTTTGCTGGTTGCCAATGCTGGCAGTATGAAGCTTGGCAGACGAATATCAGGCCTGAGGCATTCCTTGCATTTCCCTGCCGTCAAGCCCTAAATCAATCTCCTTGATCACGAAACTCAAAGACTTCTAACTTCTTTTGTATGTACATTGAATATCAAGTCTGTCTTTCTCAATATTTTCAATAAATCAGAATAAAGGACGCCCATCAAACTTCCCAATGCACTTGAGATAAAATGCGACAACATGCAAATCTAATCTGGAAAGTATGTAGTACCATGTAGCACGGAAGAAAGAAATCGAAGGTAGAGAAACAAAAAGCAGCCAATGACTGTATCGCTCGCTTGCGATAAACATATAAACCAATATTCTCGGAGCCGTACATATATGATTGCAATGATAGTAAATGCAAGCAAACACTTTTATCATGCAGTATCCGGTATATTCAAGGAAAAAGAAACTTTTCTTCGCAAAACTATTCCAAAAAGGTAAAAAGGTTTGTGTGGAGGATATTAATAGCTCGATCGGCGTCTCTTTCATCGATCACGCATGAGATGTTGATTTCGCTTGCTCCTGTCGAATTTATTAGCATTCATTGTACGATCATCTGTCAAAGAGACTCACCCTGCGAAATCATCTCGATATTAACGTTATTTTCTCCGAGTGTCGAAAACATCTTTCCTGCAACACCGACCATATTCTTCATCTGCTTGCCCACCAGACTCAGAATCGCCATTTCGGGTATGATATCTACCGCTCCGTATTTCCTCAAATCTTCAATGGCGCCGCGCAAATCCTCATCAATGATCTGATACTCATCCCGGCCGATTCCGTTCAAAAGCGGCAACTCGGAATGAAGAGCCATAGACACGTGGACTTCACTTGTCGAGATCAAATCGATTGAAAGCCGCCATCGATCCAGTACCGAAAATATGCCGGCGAAGAATCCGTGGGATAATGATCGCTTGTTGGAATGGACGTTGATAACCAGTATATTATGCTTGATGGTCACTGCTGTCGGTCTCTTGGGACCCTGGAGTTGCGCTGACAAAACGCTGGCACTTCTTGATCGGAACAGCTTGGACTCATAACCACCTGCGATACGCTCGAGATCGGCTGTCGAGTCGGGGAAAATGACTGTTCCACTTCCCTTGGGGTTCATAACGTTCTTGATACGGATCGGTATCCTTGCACGAATGACCTGTTCCATGGTGAAGGGGTGGATGACCTCTGATCCATAAAATGTCAATTCAGCGGCTTCAGCTGGGGTGATTGCTGACAGGAGGCGAGCGGTTGGGACTTTTCGGGGGTCTGCAGTAAATATGCCATCAACCTCTTTCCAGACTTGCAGCTCCTTCGCATTAACACCCACGGCGACCAGCGCAGCGCATAAATCGGTATATCCTCGACCAATCTTATCTAACAGACCTCCAGGAACTGGGCCAAAATATCCCGTCACGACGGGTACTCTTGACTCACAAGCTTGGATTCTTGCTCCTAGATTCGCTGCCAATTGATCGTAAAAGGCTTGATCGAGACCGCCATTGCTGATGGTAAAATCTATAATTTCTGAAAGATCGACGTATTCGGAATCAACGCCACGATCTTGCAAGAGAACAGCCATAAACCGGCAGCTGAGTTTCTCTCCGGCACTGATCACTTTATCGACACATCGAGCGCTTGTTTCTCCGAGCGTCTGGGCGGCATCGAGGATTTTGAGGACGTGGGCGCATTCATCATTGATTTCTGATATTAATCTTTCTCTTAATTCGGGGGACTTTATTTGTTGTTCAGCCACTTCGACATGCTCTTGCCTCACGGCTTCCACTAGAATATCGTAGGCTTTTGAGATGGAGTTTTGAGCGTCTCGAGCGGCTCGCAAAAGACTATTCAAAGGCTTTATTAGGCGCATGCGAATAATACAATCTTATATTGCACTCACCGATTTGTGGTACCCTCAGCTTTGGAGGAACTGCTGCGAGCGGAACATACGACGGCGACTTTCTGATCTGCCAGGCTCGGTCTGATGCAACAGTCAGTTAGGATTGAAAACCAAGCTAATCAGATAAAGCACGCACAATACTATGTGATCGACTATATTGATAGCAAACTTGCCGACACTGGTTCCTCCGAACTTTTGTACAGTCCAGGAGGGCTCCGCCGATGCACTGCTACCATCGCCATTCGCTGATGGCGGGGTATGATCTGAAAGAGGCATCTGCAGGGGGGGGAGGCGCATATAAGGTAGCAATGGGTGATTGGTTGTATTTTTGGGGTGGTTGTTTGTATATTCGAGTTGCTCTATGGTAGTTCAAGGTAAATTGAGTTGCGTGGTTGAATTTTTGCTGAGCTGGGAGGACAGGCCGATTCCGCAGTTCAGATTTATTTCTTTGCGGACAGAGCGAATGCGGCCCCGCTGTGAGTCAGTTACTAGTTACTAAGTTAAGTACGTATGTACCTTATGTAATGCGCTGAGCCAATCACAATGCTCTCGCTGTTTGCCCCCTCGAAATCTCCGACTGCCCAATCAGGTCACTTTTATCGCTAAGCAATGCTAATGACTTCGGGCTGAGTCAAGAGCAAAGCTTCATGTAAGTTATCAAAAGATGTGTTGGGACTATAAGAAGTATGTTGTTAGCTATTCATACCGGTCATGACTCATAGCAGACCCCCTTACTATGGAACCCTCAGGGGTTACTGATAGTAGATTTGACAGGCAAGACTAGTCATTTTATGAGCCCAGGCAAGCAAGTAATGTAGATATCAAATGCCAATTGCATTGGATAAATCTTTTATACGGTATTTTGCTCAGGTAAATTTGCTTCGATGCCATGAACTACTATGGAATAAATAGTAAATGTAAATAAGGATGATGGTGCCTGAATTTTCGGATAAAGATTGATCCATCATCTTCTCCATTCAACGACACCTCGAAATATCTACATCCCGCAAAGATTACAGCAAAAAGGGGGAATAATCATGAATAATCAGGAAACACCAAAGGAAGTTCTCCTGTCATGTCCATTCTGCGAATTCGAAGACTACGACTCCGAGTTTCTCAGTCAACACGTGGCTTATTGCCATCCTGAAGACCCAGCTGCATCTCTGCCCACACATACGCATCAAGACTGGACGGTAACGGGAGAAGATTTGCAAGCAGCACAAACGGATTCTTTAGCTCCTCTGCACAATACCGATGATCTCTATATTCCTTGCCCCCATGGCTGTGGCGAGGAAGTCGCCGAGACTGAATTACAGCTACATTTAGACCTGCATGTGGCAGAGTCGGTAGCCCTAGATGAGACAGGCGATCTTCATCTACAGGTGGATGACGGTGGTCAAAGAGCGGCAAGAATGAAAGTGGTGGAAGATACCCACCATGATTTTGATGATGATAATGACGATTCAGACCTGCGTCAAGACGATATGGTTGCACATGGAAAAGATATCGTTCTCAAAGGAAAGGGTACAGATAATCGTCGAAGACATAAGAAGGATGTATCAAAACCAAGTCAAAATGGTCACAAGGGTATCAGAAGATTAGGCGTAAGGTCTCCCCTTTTCATGCCATGCATGTCGGCTTGGCCTGTCCAGGGAGAATACTAACTTCGTGACCAAGCGGAAAGAACTGGGCCCGTACGCCCACGAGAAACAGATGCCTTCATGGCTACAGAAACTACTTCTATCTGGTCACATTGAAAATACACAAACGAGGATAGGCCCCAATGGTTCTCTCATCAAGGAAAAGGATCTTGCTGAGAACGAGACCTCGAAAGTCATTCCAACGCTTATTGAGCTGTGTCGACATGATGGCAGTGTCCAAAGGGCTTTCTTCTGTAGCCACCGAGTTCGTCATATCTTCAAATTCATGAGAGAAGGCGGATTCTGCGGGTATAGAAATATACAGATGCTCATTTCGCACATTATCGATGCTCGTATACCAGGTCATGAGCATTTTTCTGGCCGAATACCCTCGATATTGGAATTACAGAACATGATTGAGCAGGCATGGGATATGGGCTTCAATAGTAGCGGGCGTATCGAGACTGGTGGAATCAAGGGGACCAGGAAGTACATTGGTACTCCAGAGGTATGTTTCACATCAACTCGATCTAAGTATCGTTACTAACGAAGTAATTCACATGCATAGGCTCAGGCTCTTTTCCTAAGTCTCGGAATCAGATGCATCCCCGGTGCTTTTGCTTCTGGCCCTGGACTTCGAGCCCACGATATGCTACTGCAAGATGTAGCAACTTACTTTCGATCAGGCTGTCCTACATCATTACTAGAGAGCGACGAGAAGATCCTAGAGACCAATCTCCCGCCCATATATCTACAACATCAAGGCCATTCTTTGACAATCATCGGCTTTGAAATCAACACTGCCGGAAGTGCCAATCTACTAGTCTTTGACCCAATGTTCAGGACATCACCAGCGATTCAGCGGCTGATCGGGAAGTTTGTGAGGCCATCAGATCCGTCCCGAATATTGAAAGCTTGGAGGAGGGGACCACCGTATTTGCAAAAGTACAAGGAGTTTGAAATTTTGAAGCTGGTTCCTGAGTAACCGAACCGAGAGCGGACATTCATACGAATTCATGTTTTACATACCCGGTACAATCAATTATTCTTGAGAAGATCATATGTAGTTACCACTATCATTTGGACTAAGTTTACGTATTGCTACACCGTTTATACTACTAGACCGTCGCATTGCGCACGCACGCTGGTCGCAGGGATCCCTTCATTGCTCGCGAATAGAGGCCTTCCTCATTGCTACATCTACTATCTTGAAATTCCTATTGGTATGAGAACGGAGAACACTCTAGTACTTTAATTGTTTTGATTATTTAGGATTAGGAGGCCACCTTGATACCTATTACCGTAATTTTGGATATCATCGATATAGATCAAACCTTTGGTATGGAGGAACCCGAGACTCGTTATACCCAAATTCTACTGTATATATCTTCCCTTGAAGGAGACACGCCTAGGAGAAATGTTCAGTAGTTGGAAAAAGGGTCTTTCGTACAAGACAACATCATTTAATCACTACCATACAGCGTTGATAGAAAGAGTATCTTAGACCATAGATGAATACCGAGTAACCGACATAGACCACACTGGAATACTTCAATAAACCCTATGTGCTCCTCTAAACTACCAGGTATTTTCATTAAACGTGCAAGAAAAGAAATTGAGAACCGTCATGACATTTTTGGAATCCTTTGGAAACAAGTTTTAAGTTAAACCTTCTTTTTGAAACGAACGTTTGATTTGATGCTAGAAAATTGGTGTAAGACTAGAAGTCGCATCAAACACTCTCCAAGACGGTCTCCTTGAATTCCCGCTCAACCTTGTGGCCCTGGTCATCGGTTGTGGATTCTCCGTGCAAGTTCAAGAGAGCACCGAGGTCGAACTTGGGGGACTTGAGGAGCTTGACCTTGCGGATGTGAACCTAAAAATTTTCAGTATAACAGTAAAGAATGCCACTTGTCGTAGATCGACTCACGTTCTGGAGAGGGTAGATGCCCTGGGTGGACTTCTCAATCTCCCGTCCAATAACTTCGGGGATGAGCTTGGTTGTGAGCTGGGACAAGGTGCAGCTGGCGGCTTCACGCTGGATGATCTCGGTCATCTTCTTGCGGATAGCGCGGATCTGAGAAGAAGCGGCGTATGTGGTCTTCTTGATCTGGTTGGGGCGTCTCTTGGTGAAAGCAATGGCGAAAAGACGGAGGAGGTAGTCGTCGGTGGTCTTGACGGTGACATTGGCCTCGATCAGGGATTGCCACTTGCGCACGAGGGAGCGGAGCTTGTCGGATGTGAAGTCCAAGCCGTGGAAGTTGGTGAGGCAGTTCTTGCCCTGGACTTCGTCAACGCGGAGCTTGACCTTGCGGAAAGCGTGGTCTTCGTCGTTCTGGAGATCGGCGAGCGAAACCTCGAAGATACGGCCCTTCAAGGAGTCGTTGGCGTTCTTCAAACCGGTGGTTCGGTTGACGATGGTTTTTCCAACACTTTTCGTCAGTTAGTTTGTGCGTCATTTTTCACGAAGTCTCGATTTCTAGCGGGGAGCATACTCTCGGATCTGGAAAGTGGAAGGAGCCTATTCAAATTAGCATTTGATCGTAATAAAGCCCTTCGTAGTGAAAAGAGCATACCTTGACGGAGTATTCATCCTTGCGAGAGAAGGGATCCACGGTCCTCTTCTTCAAGCCCTTCTTGCCCTTCGACAACCGCTTGTTCCTGAAGAATAAATGTCAGATATGTTGTTCTGATGGTAATCGCCTTTCGATTAATGATTGCTTACTTTCCAACAGCCATGATTGCGATGAGACAGAATTGGGTGGTCGCTGGCTGTCACGGATCGGTTCAGTTGGTGAGCCTGAGATTAAAACCTCTCTGAAAAACATCCCACAATCTGCGCTAAGCGAGGTTTGCTTTCTCGACGGGGCTCCGCCCTAAGCGTATGTCACGTGAGTGACTCTTGGCATTTGCCTTTAGCCAAGACTGGACTAGCGCGGTGGCTGTTGTTATGGCCAATCAGAAGCCAGTAGAGTCTGCCGAGCGTCATTTAACTTTACTCGCATACAACTACAAACTGGTTGTCAATCTGATTCTCATCGCCAACAACACCCAACTTCACACACCATGGTATGTTGCCTTTCCAGGTCATCCTGTTCAATAACTAACTCCAACAGGGCAAGCGAAAGAAGTCGAGTCGAGGCCCTCAGGGTCCAAAGAAGGTGCGCATGAAAGACTCCAGATGCCAGATCGGAACTAACAGCGTCCGCAGAGAGAACCGCTTGCGACGACCTTCGCATGCCTCTTCTGTAACCACGAAAACTCTATCACGGTCAAACTAGACAAGAAGCTCGGTCTCGGGAACCTGTCGTGCAAAGTCTGCGGTCAGAGATTCCAGACTGGTATAAACTGTGGGTGACCTTTGACCGACTCGGACATGGGTGAAGAAAACCGGCTCACGTCTGACCGATTACAGATCTCTCCGCGGCTGTTGATGTGTACTCGGACTGGGTGGATGCTTGTGATGCAGTCGCTAAATCAAAAGCCAATACGTACGACGCCACCGATTCACAAGCCGTGTACTCGCGCGGTTCGCCCACCGATGCAGATTTAGACGCTCCCGATCTTTGAACGTCGCAACTCAACGAAAGAAGTTTGTTGAAACTATCAATAGTTTGATATATACTTTGTGTTTATGAACAGTTGTTTGTCTTGGCATGGGAGGAGGGAGTCATCTACTGGCCGGCGTTTGCTCTTTACATATTTGGAAGTATCTTTAATTCGTATAAGCATGACATATAACATGGAAGTGAATTGATTACAGTTTCTGTTCAGACCAACTCCAAGTTTGCTCCAAAACCATGCAAACAGATCTAAGATTAGAGGGTATAATAGCGGTCGCCAAAGTCGCCGAGTCCGGGAATAATATACCTGTAGTGGCGATTAGCATCAATACTCGTAGAGTAGACTATGAACTTACTTCTTCTCGTCCAGTCCCTGGTCAATGAAAGCTGTTACCACTCTCAACTTGGGGAAACGCTCGGCGAAATCTGCCACACCCACTGGACTGGCGATCAGATTGAGAAAGAGGATGCGCTCTTCTGGCACTCCTCTCGATTTGAGCACCTCCACAGCCATGGTGGCTGAACCGCCTGTAGCGAACATCGGGTCGAGCAAGAGAACCCATCTCTGCGCAATATCGGCAGGAAGCTTATCGTAGAAGAGTTTGGGCTGACAGGTCTCCTCATCTCTTTGAATCAAGATCTTGCCGATACGAACGGATCGACAGCAATCCCGCAAGCCCTGCTCCATAGCCTCACCGGCTCTCATGATAGAAACACCGCATATCTTCCCTTCAAATTTGACCCCCAGGTATGAACGTCCGACTGGTGTTGTAACGGAGTGTTCCACGACGGGGAGATGGTTCAATCCTTCTTCGACCAAAAGACGGATGATACGATTCGAGTAGAAAATAAAGTCGGCGCGCGGGGTATTCTGGTCTCGTATCATACTATCCTTCTCATTAGCACAGTCGAGTGGTATGCAGATGGCGAACTCCGTACGTTAGAAGTGCGATCAATTGCGGAGTCTGAGGAAGCACGTGGACATTCTCGAAGGAGACTTCTTTCGAGACAGTCGCTGTGGGCTTTTCGCCTTCGGGTCTGTAGAATGGACCGACGCCTTGCGCTGGCGAGGGCACATTTTCGGGTCTTGTTGGGGCCATGTTGAGTCGCGAGTGAGTGTTTGACACTTTTGAGGTGGGATCGAGTGAAGATCACAGTGGTCGAGAGCGGAGAACGTTAGAGGAAGCCCGCAGTGTCAAACAGTCCAACAACAGTCACAGTCCCACTGCTGCCCACCTTCCTTAGAGCTCTTTGATCTGCCTCAGAGATTAGGCACGTTTCGACTATCAGCTGATTCTTATATCTTATCCCGAAAAACTTTACTGTTACGTATCTACGGAGTTCGCCAACCTTATCTAAAGGTATACAATCAGGGATCTTGACAATAGTATTAAGGCAAACAATTATTTGTCAGGCAGATGCAGAGCATATAAAATGACTGATGGTCGAGCAGGTCGAGCCTCCATCACTTTGTCCAATGCAAGTGCAGAATAGATCCTCGCATGCCTTCCTAGTTTTTGGATAATGGAGACCAGTGCAAACGTTCTGTATTCGTGCAGCTCGGCAGTTCCCTGCCCTTCCAACAAAGGCCAGACACATACTTGCACAAGGGACCCAAGGTAGTGATGGACCTAGAAGATTTAGGGCCCCGAAAAAAAAAAAGAGGCAGATGACCACAATGTGATTTGAACACATAACCTTCAGGATGCTCCAGGAGAAACTGGAATCTGACGCTGAAAGGAATTAGTTAATGGCCATAAAAGTCAGTTAGAGAAATGACATACCGCTACCGTTGCGCCATGCGGCCGTTGATATGCGAATTTTGCTAACTTCAAACTATGACTTATGACTCTTACAAGAGGAAGGATGTGATTCTCTGCCAATTAGGACTATTTTGCCAATGATCTAGCCCTAAACCCTAAACCATCCATCTCCGTGTATAGAGATGGGGAGTCTATGTACTGTGTCAGGTTTAGAATGTCGTTGTACCTTAATAATGCTCAATATTGGTGATCTATAGCATGTTGGTATTGATATAATGCTCATTTGCATACTTTTCATTAGCTGTATACTCGACGGTAATTGGTTGAATGAATCGAGCCTCCATGACTTCATGATCCACCTACGGCAGGCCCAGAAGTCACATCCTCGCATACCTTCCCTCTCAATGCGGCCGACGTCGCCCTCCAACAAGTTGCTGATTTCTTGACGAAATTCGCCCCGTTTCAGTCGCTATCATCCGTCGGGAATATCTCGTAACGCTAGTTGCAACATCTGAAGCGTGAACCTGCCGGAGAAATCAGACGATCCATCAACAAACCCCCGCGGTGTCTGGCATGGAGCGACGATACAGACGGCACCTCGTTCTTCGCGACGAATACTCTACAGTTTGAGGCGCCGGCACATCAGAAGCAATATACAACACACTTGTACGTCCCAGGAACATCCGGTCAATAGTCTCGGCGCACCCTCACACAAGATGGACTGGACTTTACCCGATCGACCTCGCAGGCTAGTAACCTATGGCAAGGCGAATAATCGAACAGTGCGATCGCAGACTTTGCAATCCCCGAAAGAACCAAACGGCAATGCGCGACGCTCTAGGATCACTACTCCACCCCGCAACTTGCGAGATACAACAAAAGACAATGCGCCTGAACCCAAATCGCCCAGTCAGGATAGCCGACCAAGCCTTAGGTCGCCAAAACGACGTAAACTTACACCGACCGATGATGAGGAGGAGGTGACTACTGTGACGAGCCCTCAACAAAGGACTCGACGCGTTCCCGCCGTGAAAACCACATACGGACGCCGTAAGTGGTATAAATATGGCCAACTCTATTAAACTCATACTTATAATACATCTAGGAGATCCGCTCCGTCGTTCCGTATCAGACATAGCAGATGCTACACGTTTGGCGCAAAGCATAGATGCTAGACTCAGTCTCTCGCCAGATCGTTCCTCCCGCCCATCCACGTCGAATAATCCTTCTCTCACGCGCAATCAGAGCGATCTAGGGATAACTCCATTACGGCGACGTCTAGTTGATGCGTTAGGTTCTTTTGACGAGCGTGAAGACGACTCCGAAGCCTCGGATAATGAGAATTCCCCGCAACCAGCACTTGATACCAGAAAATCAAGAGAAATCACCCCGGTAGCTAGCGACTCTCAGAGTTCGTACTATGATAGTCAATCATCAAAGTGGAACCATAAGACTCAAGAAATGATTGATGCATCGCCACAGTCCGCAAGCCCAAAAGTTACATACGCGCGCCAACGATCATTCCTTCGCAACATTGACCTCCACGGCGATGCTAGCGGTGATCCTGCAGCAGATTTCTCAGCCAGTCTATTATCGATGCCCCTACAGCCTGTTTTGAAGGATGACACTGATCCCAGCCAAACCGAAAGTATGGGAACTATCAGCAGTATCCATGAACTACGGAGGGCAGGGGTTAATGCTCGGTTTCAAGGGCTTGTCGATTCCATTTTTGAAGATATCGAGGACCGCTCTGCTTCCGTCCGACGAAGCGGCTTTCTTACGCTGTGTGAGAAGTTACTCGATGAGAAATTCGCGCAGCAACTCATCGAAATTAGAAGTTTTGACCGATTAGCGAAATTCACGTTGCCTCAGACTGACAAGATCTCAGCCTTGCTGTCTCTGTATTCCTGGGCGCTACTTCTTCGGTTGAATCACATTCCTTCCGTGATTTGGACTAGTGCTTGGTCGAAACTCATTACCTTGGCATCTACGCTATTACCATTGGACGACAGTGTTACAAAACTTGTTTCACAGCGTGCTTATTCTCTTTCCAAGGTCAATCAAGCAGCTATACGCGACATAGCGTCGCAGTTTGGTCGTGTCTCAGGATTGGAGGAGCAAGAATCCTCTAGGTTATCCCCACGTCGCCTATTATTACGTTGTCTATATTCCACTATTCGCAAAGTGCGAGAAAAGGATATCGCAGGAACGATACCGGAGGAAGCAGTTTCTCAATTGGTTAAGATTTTGTTAGAATTCACGCAAGCGGCGACTGATCGTGATACTACTGCGGGAAATTTCCTTCTTATTGAAAGCATCATCACTATTTTGGAGACATATACAACAACCTCAGATATCACAGGACAGGCGCAGCAGGATGCTTTGCTACCACTTACCGAGTCGAGCCATCTGCTGTCTTCCTTGAGTCGCAAAACCGATCCCCAGGATATCCAACTTTTGACACTACATCTCAGACTTATTTTGAATATCACCAATGCTAGCGCAAGTCTCTGCGAGCATTTCGCAACGCCGGAGGTCATACATGGATTGACGATCATTGTTCTGTCAAACTATGACACGACTTTCAAAGACTTCTTTATCGACGAGAAGAAGGATTCACTTGATATTGTTATTCTAGCACTGGGCGCCTTGATTAACTTGACCGAAGTTAGCGAAGCTGCGAGACGGAATATTCTTGTCCAGAAGGAAGAATCCCAATCACTTCTCGAGCACCTGCTCTCGATATTTACCCGGGGTCTAGGCAGCGTATCCGAGGTAAGCCGATCTATTTCACATGTTAAAGCTAAAGCTAACAGATCGGGTGCAACAGGCTGATTCGGTGGTTCAAACGCACTCGAATGTCGCATTCGGATACCTTTCGATACTGCTGTGTACACTGTGTCTCGACCCAGAAGCATACACCGTTATCAAGGGCGCCATGAAGGGGACGGGCTTAACGAAAGTCCTGGCCACGGTGGAAGAGTTTCTGCATTATCATCGCAAAGTGGACGAAGAGCTCCAGCAGTCGCAGTCGGTCAAGGAGTTCACCGGCCGACTGCAGCGAATCCTCAATAAGATCCACGCGATCAGCACATGATGTTACTGTGAATATGCTAAATATATTAAATGGTTGACGTCATCGATATGGCATGTAATTTGCACAGTACTCATCTTTTTGGTGTATCTTGTATTTCCTGAACTGGATGGCATATGTATAGTTATGAATGATGAGGATAGTTTACGAATGCATGAGTAATGAGTATATTCAAAAGTATGTACCATGTAGTAGGTATGTAAATGTAAGGAGGCCAGATCGGTACCCACCGCCACGCGCTGGGTCGGCCCAGGCCAGCTCTGGAGGTAATTTATGTAATGTGTTGACGGTCACCGCTTGCTTCTCTTCTAACGACCTGTTCATTCAATTCCACTACAACTCTTATACGCGACATTTTTCTTGACCTTCTATCTGCTCGGTCTGCGTTGTCTTCTGCGCTGCTTTCCTCAAAGAAGATATATCCCTGCACCGAGTCACCAACGGAATATCGCTCGTCAAGCGCTCTCTAGACCTACGCTTTGGTCGTTGGCTGAGTGCACCACAAGACTGAACTAAGCCCAGAAAGACCACCAGACAGAAAAAAGCAAACACAATGCCTGCTCCTCCGAAACAGCGCAAGATTGCCATAGTCGGCAGTCGCTCCGTCGGTGGGTGATACCTGTGCAACGTATAAAATGTGTGGTATCGCGCTAATCTTATCGTTCTATCACAACTAGGCAAGTCATCGCTCACGGTGCGCTTTGTGGACCATCATTTTGTAGAGAGCTATTACCCTACGATTGAGAATACATTCAGTCGCATTATCAAACACAAGGGTCAGGATTACGCGACGGAGATTGTTGATACTGCAGGACAGGTATGCAGGTTGTCTTAGCAATGCGATCAGTTGCACTCTCGCTGACTATCTGTCTAGGATGAATATAGTATCTTGAACTCGAAGCATTTCATTGGCATCCATGGCTACATCATTGTATACTCGGTAGCCTCGCGCCAGTCCTTTGATATGGTGACCGTCATTCGGGATAAGATCTTGAACCACCTGGTACTTCTCTCGATATTCAACATGCTTACATTAACTAACATGTCGAATAGGGCGCGGATTGGGTCCCTCTAGTAATCGTCGGAAACAAGAGTGACCTCAACACAGACCAACGACAAGTCTCACTAGACGAAGGCCGCCAACTAGCCCAGCAATTCAATTGCGGTTTCACAGAGGCCAGTGCCCGTCTCGATTATAACGTGGCCAAGGCATTCGATCTGATGATTGGCGAGATTGAGAAGTCGCAGAATCCCTCTCAGCCGACGGGGGATAGTAAGTGCGTTGTTATGTGATGTTTCGGGCTGGGTGGGAATTTGTATATGAATGCGCAGGGTCTTCCTGATGCTCTGTAGTTACGTATTTGACATGTCGTTGATGAGGCTTGCTCGGTATTTTATGTTTGCTTGTTGATTGTTTCTTTTAGGTTATAAATCGCTGGTTGTGTCAGCATCTTTGGGATTTGACTATGATCACCACTAATTACATGACGATTCTTTACCCTGGTTGACTTATATTGAAACACTCCTTCTTTTATACCGCCTACTCTGGCTTCCGTCATGACTTTTCTGCCTACCATTCTATCAATGTTAGCATATGTCACCTCCCAGGCACCAGGCCCGGTCTTTGGTCCAACAACACGAATGTCAACGCGGCCTAGAATCGCCAATGAGCTTTAAATCAGCTTTTCCTTTCTCTTCGATGAATTTTGCATGATGGATCGGAAACGGTGTCGTAACGTTCACATCTATCATGGCGATACTGGAGAATGCTTAGGTGGAATGTACCAAAGTGGCTCCGTGACCGAAGGCGTGTTCCTATGGATGTTGACCGATGCCTTATTGATTGTAGAAACCGGCGATCTACAAGTCAAGGCGCGAGCTTCTCAGCAGATTATATCTCCAACAAGTAACCCGCTTCAGCCCGGCAAATATGATGTTTATAGCAGTGGTATGTGTTGCTTTGGAGTCACCCTCAAATACATAACTATCTAATGATATAGGCACCATCAAACTCACCGAAGAACCATACATCCAACGAATCTATTCTCGCAGTGCCCCCAGGGACGACCCAACATGGACGCTTTCCGAGATGGAGTACGGCACGAGATAGGAAGTGCGTGATAACTGGTGTCCCAAATCTGGGAGCAGAATATGATGAATGGGTCAGCTTTGAGACTGCGCATATCTTCCCACTTGCGCATGAAAGTACATGGGTCGAGGGTGATTATGCTCGATGGATTACCGATATGGACCACAGGAGCGCAAATGCAAAGATGAATTCTCGCCAGAATGGTCTACTTTTAGCAGCGCATATCCATACGCCGTGGGATATATACATGATCTCAGTGAATCCGGATGTGAGTGACTTATTTTACTCTGTATAGAAAGTGATGATATGGTGCTGATACTTTTATTTCAGGACGGTTACAAGATTATATAGTTCGGGATTGATAACATGGGCGTAGATGGGAAGATCCTAGATCCTGTCTGTCGCGACCCCAATAATCCACACCGTGTATCCGATGAGTTGCTGAGGTGGCATTTTCGACAGTCAGTGCTTGCGAATATCAGAGGTGCTGGTGAGCCTATTTTTGAGCATGAGCTATGTGCTGATATGCTCGCTGAAATTCGAGAGGGGCCCAAGGCACAGGAGAGGTTTGAATTGGAGATTGCGACTAGATTGTATGGATTTCGGCATGATAATGAGGAGAGCTGAACTTGTATATATACCTAGGTATGCTTTATTCAAACAAAAGTCTGTTGTGTCAGTATCAAAATAATCGTTATCAGTGAAATACGATATCTTATCGGGTATGTAACGTTACCATACACATTATGTACATACCGTCTGTAACTTTGGCTCCCCGCCCCCTCTCTGAGTCAGGTACGGCCATTTTTGATTTTATTTTACACCATACTAAACCCCGCCAACAGAACAGATAACTCAAAACTCGCCCTCTTACAGTCATTTACAATGTTGGACATCAACGATTTTGTCGCCGACCGTGGCGGTGATCTTAACAAAATCAGAGAGAGCCAGCGTCGCCGATATGCGCCTGAAAGTATCGTGGACGAGGTCCTGGAGCTGTTTGAAGCTGCCCGACGAGGTATGCAGGACTTTCTGCTGAATACAGATCTGGGACTCAAACCCTGACTGATGTGGTTCGGTTATAGCTAGATACGAAGTCACGCAGATAGGTTCCAAGATCAACGCGGTGCAAAAGGAAATTGGTCAGAAGAAAAAGGTTGGTAGCAGTGGGACATGAGAAGTGTGATGGTTTGCTGATATGTTCGGCACAATTAGAACAAGGAGGACGCCTCTGAACTGTTACAACAAAAGATCGATCTCGACAAGCAAAAGAAGGAAGCTGAAGAAAACGCTCTTGCAAAGGAAAAGGAGCGTGACAGCAAGATCAAGACTATTGGCAACTATGTTCATGACTCAGTTCCTATCAGCGATAATGAGGTAGAAATCTATCCTACTTGGTTTGTCTGAATAAGTCTCTGACATGGTATTCTCTAGGATGACAACGTCGTTGAGCGCACCTGGGCACCTGAAAACGTCGTGGTCGAGAAGCGCGACTGCCTTTCCCATCACGAAGTCCTCACTCGACTAGACGGTTACGACCCCGAACGCGGAGTGAAAGTTGTCGGTCACCGTGGTTACTGCTTGACTGGTTACGGTCTTTTCCTCAACCTTGCGCTCGTCAACTACGGTCTCGAGTTTCTTTTCAACAAAGGATACAAGCCCAACGCCCCCCCGCATTTCATGTTGAAGGATGCCATGGCTAAGACTGCGCAACTAGAGCAGTTTGATGAAGAATTATACAAGGTTTCTGAGAGCGAGGATAAGGATACGGACAAGTATCTTATTGCGACCTCGGAACAGCCTTTGTCGGCACTGCATAGCGAGGAGTGGTTCCAGGAGGTGGATCTCCCTGTGAAGTGAGTTTATTTTCGTGCCTCCCTTTCATAGACGATCTGTCTGACCCTCTTTAGATATGCTGGCTACAGTACTTGCTACCGTAAAGAGGCAGGATCCCACGGAAAAGATGCTTGGGGTATCTTCCGTGTCCACCAATTCGAAAAGGTAACTACCCCCTACATTGTGCTTTGAGTATAGTGACTCACATGCACAGATTGAACAATTCGTCTTGACCAAGCCCGAAAAGTCATGGGAGGCTTTCGATGAGATGATTGCCACCTCCGAGGAGTTCTACAAGTCTCTTGGTCTCCCCTACCAAGTCGTCTCGATCGTGTCCGGTGCCTTGAACAACGCGGCCGCAAAGAAATACGACCTCGAAGCCTGGTTCCCCTTCCAGGGTGAATACAAGGAGCTCGTTTCCTGCTCCAACTGCACAGACTACCAAACCCGAGAATTGGAGATTCGTTTCGGTGCTAAGAAAGCCGACTCGAAAAAGACCTACGTTCACGCTTTGAATGCTACTCTATGCGCCACTGAGCGAACACTGTGCTGTATCTTGGAGAACTACCAGACTGAGGATGTAAGCAATACCCTTCCGGTAACCGATACAGAGTCGTCCGCTGAGCTAACATTAATTCAACAGGGTTTCAATGTTCCTGAACCTCTTCGAAAATACATCCCCGGAGCTCCCGCTTTCCTCCCCTTCACTCGCGAACTGCCCAAGGATACAACCTCTGCTAAGAAGGGCAAGAGCGGCGTCGCAGGAGCCGCGAAACAGCTCAAGGACCTCAAGGTTTAGAGTTGTTGTATTCTGTGCAGACATGTTGAAGTACATCATGAAAAGGCGTGGTAGTTGATAGTTCAGTGCCAATCGAGATATCCAATCATCAATGAATGTAAAGCGTAGCGCCAAATGAGTCACGACGTGGGCAATTAGTGAGCATCATCAGTTGACGCCAGAGAAAAAGTTCTCTCCGGAGCCCGAAAACGGAGCTGGCGGTGGTTAAGGTGGGGGAGCCAGAGGGAAGGTGCAATCGCCGTTGACTCACTCTTTCTTCTTTCTGTCTCTTGTGGCAATACTTATTTCATTCTCTCACTGTCTCAATTGTTTTCATCTTATGTTTCTGTCTTCATCAATTAGTCCATCAATTGACCATTTACAAACCGAACATCTAGATCAACGAAAATGTCCTCCGCAAGGGATATCAACCTACCCCAAGAGGACCTAGCCCACCGAGTGTCCCGCAGTCTCGGGCTATCGACGTCGCCCGCAGCCCCCATCGCTTCTGCTGCCTCCAGCTTTGGCTTCTCAGCTGCTGTCCACAGTACTGCAGCTTCCGTTGCGGCTGCTGCCTCTGCCGCAAAGCACTTGAAACCCTTTGCTACTGAAGACATCAAGATTCTGCTGTTGGAAAATGTCAACCAGACCGGTCGCGACATTCTCGCTGCTCAAGGGTACCAGGTGGAATTCTTGAAGACTTCGTTACCGGAGGACCAGCTTATTGAAAAGATCAGGTAGGCTTTCTTTTATCAGGAAAACGACTTTTTTTCATTGTACATACTGACATTGGTATGCAGAGATGTCCACGTCATTGGCATTCGTTCGAAAACACAACTCACCGCACGAGTCCTCAAGGAAGCGAAGAACCTTATCGTCATCGGCTGCTTTTGCATCGGAACAAACCAGGTCGATTTGAAGTTTGCTGCTGACAATGGAATTGCTGTCTTCAACTCGCCCTTCAGCAACTCCCGCAGTGTCGCCGAATTGGTCATTGCTGAGATTGTTGTTCTCGCCCGTCAACTCGGTGACCGCTCAAATGAGATGCACAATGGTATCTGGAACAAGGTTAGCAACAAGTGCTGGGAGGTTCGTGGAAAGACACTCGGTATGTTGTTCCGGTCGTTCTGTTTGCTGTCGTTCAATGTCTCATGGGTGCTCCAGGAATTGTCGGATATGGTCACATCGGTTCACAATTGTCCGTGTTGGCTGAGGCAATGGGTATGAACGTGATTTACTACGATGTCATCAACTTGATGGCTATGGGCACAGCTCGACAGGTCCCTACACTCGATGATCTTCTCCGCGAAGCCGATTTCATCACCCTCCATGTTCCCGAGATCCCCGAAACTTACCGCATGATCAGCACAATGCAATTCGAACGGATGAAGACTGGCAGCTACTTGATCAACGCTAGCCGTGGAAGCGTGGTTGATATTCCTGCTTTGATTGAGGCATCCCGTGCCGGAAAGATCGCCGGTGCCGCTCTTGACGTGTACCCGAACGAGCCTGCTGGAAACGGTGATTACTTCCATAACGAGCTCAACACCTGGGCCAAGGATCTTCGCAGCTTGAAGAACATTATTCTTACGCCTCACATTGGTGGAAGTACCGAAGAAGCCCAGAGCGCCATTGGTATTGAGGTTGGCCAGGCTTTGGTTAAATACGTCAACGAAGGTTCCACTCTTGGAGCAGTCAACTTGCCAGAAGTCAACCTGCGTTCATTGACCATTGATGAGCCTGATCACGCCCGAGTATGTTGTCTCGTCCCCATCAGTTTTCTACCATGAGACTAATTGTTCATTACAGGTCATCTATATTCACCAGAACGTGCCTGGTGTGCTCCGAAAAGGTACTTCACCTTCCATACTTGAGAAATACAGTGTCTAACACAGCTCTAGTCAACGAAATCCTCGGTGATCACAACGTTGATAAGCAGATGACCGATAGCAGAGACGATGTAAGTGCAGTTTAAGCCAACGGCCTAATTTACATACTAATTATGTTCTAGGTTGCCTACCTGATGGCTGATATCAGCAAGGTCGACACGCCAACTATCAAAGACCTTTACGCGAAATTGGAGAGTCTTTCATGTGAGTTTCTTCTCATCGCTCCACCGATTATCATCTGCTAACATTGCCCTTTCTACAGCTCGTATCAGGACACGTATTCTCTATTAGACTATAATAGACTCTAGATGCCCGTTATGACATCTACTAGACATTTCAACATGGCACGGCGTTGTGGGGATGATTATTTATCAATTGGAAAGGAAAAGTCTTGAAGTTTTGACAAAAGAGAAAAGTTAGAAGCAGTCATATTCATTAGAAGCAGTCATATTCAACGGTACTGCTGGAAATGAATGATGTTTTTTGATCTTGTTTTATTTACGATTATATCCCTCAACGGCTGTTTTGTTTTATAACTATTCATTCGCTTTGCGGTCCACACCTTTCAACAACAAATGAAATACTTTTGCAGGATAACATTGCATCCATGCTCTTGAATGCTTTACCAAATTGGAACTTCTTGTTCAATCTATTATCATTATTGTTATGAGTTAATATTGTTCAAAGATAAAAGTACAAGAATAGAGCTCTATCTCTTTTCGCCTCGCTAGCTAGCCATAAAACATTAGAAAAGAAACCCTGTTGCCCTGAAAACTCTAGTTTAAGCATAATTCATCGACGGTATAAATGATAACTATCCTCACGACTCCTATCCCTCATCGGCGGACTCTGGCTTCGTCGTCGGGCATTGCTGGGATTGTTGGGATTATTACTTCGGTTACCGTACCGGCTATTCTCCGGCCCGCCGTAACCTGGACCAGGGCCGTTATCAAAGTGATGATGGCCGTTTCTGTTATTGCTGTTATTACTGTTGTAGTGTCCGTCGTATCGTGGGACGTATGTATCGAGTCGTCCACCATCGCCACGGCCGCCGTGGCGGCGGTCAGGGGGACGGTTGTCGATTTTGCGATTGGGCCATCCGGGTTGTGAGACTGGGGAGGGTTTTGGTGGGAGGCCGTCCTGTGATATATTAGTTCTTGAAATCAAGCCGAAAAGGGAGGGGAGAGGATGGACGTACATCAGGAGCTCGACGGAAATCCCCACGAGGAGCAGGACCGCCGCGTTGTACACCAGCAGGAACCCGACTGCTTTGTCCGGCCGCGGCGCGGGGACCTGGTCCAGTCGACCAATCGCTCTCACCTGCTGCACCATTAGGAGGTGCAGGGGGTTTCGGTTTTTGTCGATATTGTCGACGGTCAAGTTCATGTGAGTCTTCAAATTGAGGGAGGTCGCCTGGACGAGCAGGGAGTGGAGGGCTGGTAAAGTAAGGGTGTTTCAGAGCATCCACCGCGGTTATTCGTTTTCGCCAGTCCAGTTTCAAAAATTCACTGAGAAGGGATATCATCAAGGGTCCTTGTCTATACGGCAGGTTAAAATCAAAGCTTCCAACGAATGACGTTATGGTGTGAGGTTCTTACTCCTTAAAAACCTGGTTCAGATTGCCAGGCTTGTTTCCAAAATCTTTGATACCATCACACCCAGGAAGTGAAGTATAACCAGGCATAGTCTCTTCTGTCGGAGAGCCAACAAGCGCAAATATCAACTGTGCTTGATTGAGATCGCTAGTTCCCGCAAGGATTGGACGTCCTTTAAACATTTCGCCAAAGACACATCTACAGAATTGAGATTAGTCATGAACATAATCTGATTTGGATAGGCGCAATCGTACCCAACACCCCACAGATCGATCGCCGTCGTATACCGCCGTAGTTGAAGAAGCAGTTCCGGAGGCCTATACCATCTTGTAACCACCAAAGGTGTGTAATCTCTCTTTGCTTCGCCGCCGCCCTTTCCAGGCTGTGGAGGCTTTTCGTCGTAGGGTCGCGCGAGACCGAAATCGGCAATTTGAAGGATACCTTTGTTGCTAATAAGAAGATTCGCGGCTTTCATACGAATTAGAAACCGTAACTGGGCGCCGTTGACAAGACGAACCTTTCATATCTCTGTGCAATATTCCACTCTGTAATGGGTGACTATCAGTCAACCTGACCTTGCAAACACGAAGGATAGACATACCTCATGCAAATAGCGCACTCCTTCTAATAATTGCAGCATATAGCATTTGATTTGCGGCTCCGTAAAATGGACATTCGGATTCTCGAGAAGCCCCGCCAGGTCGTGTTCCTGGTAGTACATGACCATGTACATAATAGGCTTCTTCCGTCCTTCACCTATGTATATTGTTGGCTAAGCTCAAGTAAGACGCGATAATTGTGTCGAGCACCTTGTTTCTTTTCCACTGCCATTTCAGGCAAACGTAACACGTTTGGATGGGAGAGCATCTTGAGTAGTTTGATCTCTCGTAATGCGGTGATGGGGAACTGAACAGAATTGATTAGCTCATGGCTATGCATCTTCGAGGATACAAGTCGTACTCACACCATCCTTTTGATTGTGCATGAGGATCTTCTTCAAGGCAACAACAGTGCCATCTCTCTTACATCGAGCCTTGTAAACCTCTCTTCACGAAAATACCACGTCAACTATGCGCCGACTATTAGGATAGCAAGATCTGACTGACCCAAATGTACCCTCACCCAGCTTTTCCAAAAATTCGAAATCGCTTATTTTCGAACATCCTTGGAAACGTGGTTGGCCGTCCTCGTACCGTTCCAGGGACGGCCGTTGCGATGACGGAGACGATTCTGAGGCCATTTTCGCGCTTGGAAGTATTTTGAACTGATTTTTGAACAGACGTGAATCTCATGCAAGTGAGGAGGAAATGACCGGAGCGTTCGTCGTTCAGTCCGAGCACAAGGACGCTGAGGATGTTGGTGGGAATGTCATGTAACCAAGACGGGGTTCATTCTGCCAAGTGAACAAAAGGGAATGAATGCGTTATTGAAAGAAAGTTCAGATGAAAGCGTGTTTCTGTAAGTCGGATAGCCAGTCAACTATGCTGTAATGTCAAGCATATATCTGGCGCAATCAAATGTTTGTGAGTTGTAGAAGCTCAATCATGAATGAATGTCTCGAGAAGGCTAGCTGCGGCAGATAAGATTAGAGCGATAGATCTCCGCTGTAGAATCACGTGACTCCACCTCCGGAACATCGAGACATCCGCTTGGACGACCTTCCTGGAACGTTACTCCATCTTCAATTCACAATAATCACATCTCGAGTGGCGTTCCCAGACAACAAGTGAGCCAATTTCTTACACTCGTTAATATACACTCAATTGATAGATTTCTGACCCAACACGATAGACAGCCATGTCTGGCAAACACCCCATCCACGTCCATCCGGCCCGGCCTTTTTACCGATTCACTGCCACCGCATTGGGAGCTAGCATGTGGTTTTTCGTAAGTTCAATCCGCCTGCATCTTGTGCCACAGGGCTTGCTTCATTGATTTGGTGGTGTTGTGTGCTAATTGCTGGGTGTAGTTGATGTACCGCGCAAAGAAAGACGGCCCAGCTCTAGTCGGCTGGAAACATCCTTGGGACCATTGATTTACCCTCTCGAAACGATACCCTCGCCGCTTCCTTCGTCAAATTGAGAAGAGAGAGAATGGACAGCATGCATTACGGACTCCTTCATCCGATTCTTTTACGGTGGCATGTGCCTCGAGTCAACGTGCCTTCTGACTGGTTGGGTTCCTGTTCCCAGTCTCTATCATAGAGTGTACTACATGATATCAGTGTCGCCGGGGCAGGGGAAATTGCGGACTTGATAGATTTGTATATTTAAACAGGAATTCATGACTTTTTTCAAGGCTTGCAAGTATATGTGATTTCTATATACAGTAGATTTTTACATACCGATTTTGGGCTGAGTTGACCATCGACACTTCCCGTAATTCACGCCCTCATCCGTTCCAAGAGGACCTTATATTGACGGCGGTTCTTCTCTTGTTTCGGTCGGACTAAAGCAATTGTACGACCGATGGTGCGACCAAGGGCAGGGAAAACGTAATTCTCCGCAACCCACGAAGCTGCAAAACTGCATATTGCCAGTATCACAAGGAAGAACTCGAAGCTGAAAGGGATCGGGGTCAACTGCATTACAGTCATGACGATGTCTGATGTTTCACTCAACATAAAGGTCGAAAGCGCGAGTGTCAGGAATAGTGTAACGAGGAAGGGAGCTAGGCGCGTATTAGCAAGCTAGATTCAGGGTACAAGATACGGAAACACTAACCGTTCTTATAGATTTGCTGTCTGAATGGCGGCCCAACACTCAGAACGACGCTGGAAAGTATATATTGGTAACATGAAATGAGGAATAGTGTCGTGTTTTCAGAATTCTCGATGTTGGTGTCTTCGACATCGACCTTCGGGGGTATGTACCTATTGAGAAATGTAAGTTGACATCCAGGCTACCTAATGAATTCGATCGTACCAAGGTCTAGTTCTCACAGTTTCGACAACCACCAACTGTGTCAGAACCGCTAGTACTATCTGACCGATCAAAGGTGTCAAGACCTTTCGAGAGACGAGGTCGGCCGTTGGCCGTTTTCGAGATAGTACTGGGAAAGGATCGTTCCACCCCACTGCAGGTCAGGTTAGCTCGGGTCACTCATGTTTATTTGATCCCTTCAAACTTACTAAATATGGCAATTGGCAATATGAGAGCCAAGTCAATGTAAAGATACTGTCTTATTGTTAGTCATGATCATTGTGGAGGAGATCTTAAAACCAACCTGGAAGTCTCCCAAATTAGAGGCAGATGTATACAAAAAGCTAACCGACGTGAACTGAATAGCGGAGTATAGACTCATATATTTGAAACAGCAGAAGCTTGTGACCAATGCAGCTCGGCCCTCCCTAGGTAAAAAGTCAGAAATGTAGATGCAACAGATACGAGCCACTCACTTTATCAATCTTGGAACACAGGATATGTCAAATACACGGCTGGTGAAAGGAGCAGCGACTGAGGCTTCAGCATCTGACAACGATATGCCAACATCCGCTGCTTTGAGTGCACCACAATCATTAGCTCCGTCACCGCAAAATCCACAGCAGTAATCTAATGATTGGAGCTTCTCAACGAGCTCATGCTTCTCATCAGGGGACATTCGAGCAAATACTTGACCCTTGACGAGGACCTGATTTTGTCAGTCAAATCAGTATCTCACTTCAGACATTCTATATTACTCACTCTTTTTATCAGATCTTCGGTGCTGTAATCGATGAGCCAGCGGAATATGTCTCCACTAACAGCCAACGAATACGAATCTGCGTTGAGCTTATTCAAAGGTATTGAGACATCATGCGTTGTAGGGTTCCACACAGGCTATTTTCTCTGGTCAGCACAGCAAGGGTTGTCATAAGGCTGGCAAGCTCACCATAAGAGTCTTCTCATCAAGCTTTGCCATTGGGTCATCGACACTTTCCCATGTCAAAGAGGCATTTGGATCCAAATGATGAGTGCCTAGATGGATTAGATGCGCTTCTTCTTGTTGGAAATGTAAGTACTTACTATCAAGATGAGGAACAAAGCAAGGCGAATCTCGATCTATGAGGCCACATTCCCTTGCAACACTGATGGCGGTGAGGATGTTATCTCCTGTGCACATGACAGTGCGTATCCCGGCCTCTCTCAACTCAGCGATAACCGGTGTAGTTGTGTCCTTCAGCTTATTTTCAAAGACAATGAAGCCTAGGAAGCTGAGACCGGATTCTGCCTGTTCTCTGGATATCTTCTGTATCTTCATCCAGCTTAACTTGGGCTCATATTTTGCGGCACAGGCAATAACACGATATCCTCTATGCGTATAATGACTCAATAAGTCATCGAAATCGGGTGGAACTGATAAGAAATGTGTTGTTAGAATCATTCAATGACTAGAAAATGTTTTATACTCACGAGTATCAGCATGACAAATCTCCTTCATACACTCAGGTGCGCCTTTGACAAAAACGCTAGCCCCATTCTCACCAAACTGTCGTACAATAACACTAGTACGTCGAAGATGTGAGACGAACTCGAATGAGCGGAGAACACCGAGTTCTAGTGGGACCTAGACGAAATATTAGTATACGTGACGCTTGCATATTATCCAGAATCTGTGAGGAAAGCAATACAAACCTGGTTCTTTTGAAAGTCGTGACTGCCAGGTGGCGGTCTTGCCACAGATGGTATGATGGTATCGCCGGTAGCGTTTTCTTGTTGCTCAACCTGGGTGTTTCCACCTTCTTCGAAAGTCCATCCAGTGAACTCAAACATCTTGATGTCCAACGGGTCACCAAGAAGTTCTCCATCAACGACTCGTAGAGAATGACAAGTAGCCATAGTACAAATGATATCTCGGCACTTGTCATAGTCCATGTTAGGGCTTTGCTCAGAACGAGCAGCCGACACCATATCATTCGGGTCGGAGAACATGTCACTGAAACTACAATCATAGTTAGTGAGAGCTGATACGAGATACTCAAGACCATCTAAGCATTACCTCCTGTCTTTGTTGACCGCTCGAAGCCCAAGCACATCCAGTCCATCTTCTGTTAATGTGCCCGTCTTGTCAAAACAGACAACGTCTAGCTTGCCTCCGACATTGACCCTGACTTGATTAGCGAGAACCATACAAGGCTGAAGTAGCCAGTGTTAGCATACCTTTGAGGACTGATACAGTATATTTGCTGCTTTTTCAGCCTAGATAAAGCGAAATTCGTTCCTATAGTCAAAGTTGCCGGAAGAGCCGGTGGTACGACGATGGTGATGAGATCCAAAGCTCTGACCACAACAGTGTGCCAGGGAAGCTACTAAGATTAGACGTTGTCAAGCATGATTATTTCACATCCAATTGACTTACCCCAAGCCTGATGAAATTCACAAAGGATGCCGTGAACCCGAGCAATGCAATGATTCCCATGACAGAGATATACCGGAACGAATCCCGATAGAACTTGAATCCAGAAGGTTTAGGGAAGAGCATTGAGCGAACAAGGGAGCCCTTTGTCGTAGAGAAACCAGTGCGTAACGCAATACCGAGAGCAACCGCTTCCACATCGTCGTTGGATTGACGAGGCCGCCTCGCTCGGATGATTTTTGTGCCGTAAAAGAGAAAATTCTTGGCCACTGTTGGGTGGATAGAAGGGGCTTTCAGATCGAGATAGTCGAGAACATCCCCTGTAACAGGTATCTTCGATACAGGAACAGATTCACCTTAAAGATTTCTGTCAGGATACACCTTGTACGTTGCTAAGGACTACACACCTGTGAGCATGCTTTCGTTGATTATGCAGTCGCCAGATAGCAGCAAGCAATCGCATGGCACTTGGGTGAGGGATGGATCCGAGACCTCAAATACGTCGCCTGGAACTAGATCGACAGATGAAACCGTGCGCCCTGTGTGTACTATTAGCTACACGCTCCATGTGCGAATGACCATTTAGCTCGTCACCTACAAAATCCGTTCCGTAGAACTCGTACATTGCACTCAAAATGGGAAACTTCTTTCAGGCGTGCCATTGTCTAGCCAAGTTAGTCACTTAATCAACACAGCACTTATCATTAATGCTTACCGAGCGTGTCTCAAGTATAGTCGCAGTAATACTAAAGATAGAAATGAGGAAAATGCAGATAGCATAGTAGTAATATTGGTCCATGGACCACAGGGTCAAGCTTGCAATCTGGAAGATATAGAAAGGATGAAGCACCTAAACGAGATTGTAAGTCAGCAACATCACCTTAATTTTAAGCGTAATTCTTACCTCGTCGACTAGAAGTTGGGGCATTGACTTTTGTTGCACGTCGATCAGATTTTGACCAAAGACAAGTTCCCTGTTATCTCTCTCGTCGGCATCCAAACCTGCCCGCATAAGTTTGGTGCTCGTCCATGTAGGATCTTTCCAGCCACTAACGGACTGGAATGTATCGTCCACCGGATTATACACGAAACGTAAATACCTATACTCCAATAGCCTAAGATGAGTCAAGATGGGATCATTTTCTTCATCATTGTCAGAGCGAATGCCAAGTGATGCCACATCGATGACGGTAGAAAGTGGAGATCCATAGGGCTGTTTAGAGACCTGGTGAATATTGAATTGTCCATATTGATCCTAGAAAAGCATGTTAGCTCTTCCTGCATTACGCAACCTCGACATGAAAACAACTGACCTCGATCGCAGCCCATCGACAGTCCCTAAGTGGTGCGGGGGCCCCTATCAAACGTAGGCGCCACTTTGGTATCCAACGAAGGACGAGGTAGCCTACACCCAAAGATATAATGCATAGAGAGATGTATAGTGCGAAACCGTAGGTATTTGTACAGAATCCTGTGATCACTGCCGTCAAGTCCTCCGTCGCAATGTATATCTTTTGGCTAATGCGATTGCGAGCCTTTTTCCGTTCCAAAAATGATTGGGTAGATTCATGCCTGTCCAGAAGCGGGTGTTCGACGGATACGTGAGATTCAGTAGATCGCCGGTGGCGCTTTGAGAATGAAACAACAGACTCGACGCCATCGCGGTCATGGAACAAAATGCCATCTTCGAGATCACTGTCGTATCCCACAGCTTCTTCGACGCCTTGTTCTAGATTGTCTTCGTCCTCCGTGAGGTAGGTGAAAGTGACTGTCGAGTCTTGACGGGGGCGACGATGGGCGAAGGATGCAATGCTCGATGGCACGCTCTCGGACATGGGCCCGGAGAACACCTTTTGAATAGTGTTAGCTTGCTATAAGAGAGTTCGATGATCCAAAAGTACTTACTTCATCATGCGCCATTTCCACATCGGACGCGATGCTCACACTGGTGGTTCTGCTCAGTAAGTATTCGTGGCTAGACTTGCTGAACTGTGACCAACCTGCTTCTCATGGAATCCCTCCTGTACCCATTAGAGGCCGCCCAAGACCCATTACTCGGACCCTGCCGCGACATTTTGCTGCGGAGTTTTTTGAATATTCGATTTGCCTTGTCTTTGCGGCGGGAGCTTCAGAAGATTTAACCCAGCCTAGAAATGGAAACACATGACATGGTAGAGCTATTCCCTGGTGACAACATCTAGCACGGCGGGTTTTGAGTGCGGTAACATGCAGCAAATAGCTGTGTGAAGGTATCTCTGATCTTGGATCTGCGGTTACGTGGTGGTGGTAAGATAGCGTCAGAGTAAGAGTGGGTTGCCATCATTCCTTATCATATCGCCGGAGCTATGTATTTTTGGTATGTATTGTATGGGACGATCCCGGGAGATCGTAAATATCAATTGAGGGCGGTCAAAAGGAATATCTGGGAGTCGAAACATGTCGCCAGGCATCTTTATTATACTTAGCAATAAAATGGAGACCGGGTAGAGCAACTCAATGCGACAGAGAATTCTTGATGATAGACGAAAGACACATTCTCAGAGCTACAAAGGTCGCCGTACTACGTTGAAAATTTAAATTACGATATCTGTTACCAATATGTATATAAGACGATCGATACAATCGTATTCTAGCTTCACGATTCAAAGCCCTCAAATATTGCCAGATAATAAGTAAAATACATATTGTTATCTTGTCTCATAGACAGAATATGTCAGTTACAAACTAATACACAGCACAGAGTACATAGACAAGCATATAGTGTTGACAGGCGTAATGGTAATACCGATGCGGAAATTCTCAACAAGCGCCAAGCCGACGCTAAGATTCCCACCAGAGACGCTCCCTTCTTCACCTCCAAAACTGACTGCCTCTGCTACAGACTCTCTTTTTTTCCTCCTCTTCCCTCCCACCTCACCACCGACCTCTCTCTTTTCTATCTCACCCTCTTTCTCATCGCGTTCTCACTTGATTTTCATCATGTCAGAACCCATCAGAAATAAAAAGGCTGATTTCCCAGTCGCTCCGTGAGTAACCACTCGTCCCAGCCCTCTACCCCTCATTAAATCATGGATCGATTGCAACGTGCTGCACGGGGATAGCGACAAGCTAACACTTCACTTTGCTGCTACAGAACCCCCCAGAACACACCTGCTAACAATGCTCCCATCTCTTCGCATGCTCAGCAGCCTGGTGTAGCCAGCATCTCAGAGGGTATGTTTATTTTTTTTTCTTGTCTTTTTTTGGTTTCATCTCCACCACTTTCGCCACTGGTGTAGCTAACTCATCGTTTTCGTCCAGAAAATCTTGATGCTGCCGCTGCCGCAAGCTTGTTCGCAAAGAACCCAGCTCTGGTCTCGATGATTCAAGGCCGTCTGGGTTCTCTCATCGGACGCTCATCCGGCTATATCGAATCATTGCCCTTGCCCGTCCGCCGTCGTGTCGCCGGTCTTAAGGGTATCCAGAAGGACCACGCCAAGCTCGAGGCTGAATTCCAGGAAGAAGTGCTACAGTTGGAAAAGAAATACCTTCAAAAATTCACCCCCTTATATCAGAGACGTTCCCAAATTGTGAATGGTGCTGTCGAACCTACCGAAGATGAGGTCGAGGCTGGTGAAGCTGAGCTGGCTGATGAGGACGAGCCCAAGAAGGAGACCGAGGAGAAGGCTGAGCCTTCGGCCGAGGAAGCCAATGTGTCCGGTATCCCAGAGTTCTGGCTTTCTGCCATGAAGAACCAAGTTTCCCTTGTCGAGATGATCACCGAGCGCGATGAGGAGGCTCTTAAACATCTCACCGATATTCGCATGGAATACCTTGACCGACCCGGATTCCGTCTTATTTTCGAGTTCTCTGAGAACGAATTCTTCACCAATAAAACCATCTCCAAGACATACTACTACCAGGAGGAAAGCGGATACGGCGGCGATTTCATCTACGACCATGCCGAGGGTGATAAGATCGACTGGAAAGCAGACAAGAACCTTACTGTTCGTGTAGAGAGTAAGAAGCAGCGAAACAGAAGTAAGTTCATTCGCAGATTGAGAGCGTATATGCATTGTGCTAACCTACGTTTGCTCGAATCTAGGCACAAAACAGACCCGTGTCGTCAAGGTCACAGTGCCTACCGAGTCTTTCTTCAACTTCTTCTCTCCCCCTAAACCCCCTGTCGAGGAGGACGATGCTACCAGTGATATTGAGGAACGATTAGAGCTCGACTACCAGCTCGGTGAAGATATCAAGGAGAAGTTGATTCCACGTGCCATTGACTGGTTCACCGGTGAGGCTCTTCAATTTGAGGAGCTCGGAGAAGAAATGGAAGATGATGAAGAGTTTGACTTCGATGACGAGGACGACGAAGACGACGATGATGAGGAGCGACGGTCCGACAATGGTGACGAGGAATCCGACGAAGAGGTATGTAGCACGCTTCACATTCACACGCTTATATGTGACTGATTTACTAACTCATACCAGGATGGAACCTCAAAGCCCAAAAAGGAGCAGGCAGAGTGCAAGACGAGCTGAAGTGCCCACGACTAGTCAACTTCAGTGTTCTCGAGTTGTTTGAACGATATGGCTTTGTGCAAACTCGTCCAAGGAATCTCACCCAATTTTTGTCATGATGATTATCCCCCCACGCCTCAGCCCAAGCATAATACATATAATACCTGCTCTCATCTTCGACCAAGCTCGCTTCTGTCAATAGAAAAAAAACCGGAGCGCTTACCGACAGAACGCCTCCTACGCAGAGGACGGCCGCATCGTTTCTTTGGAAGTCACTAAGTGATCAGAATCGGCGGAGTTAGGGTGATTTCACTTTTCATCTCATCATTTTTCCTTTCCTCCCCCATGTTTTTCTTATCCTATTTCTGTGCTGTTGCTAGTCATACACCTTTTCAGACTCTAAAATGGCTCATAATCAAGTTACGTCTTTGGAACGTGAATGTCAACGTAGTGTATTCCTTTACTACCTGGGTAGGGATGACAAGCCGATAAGTCATCCTACTGCCACGCATGATTTCCTACCCATCATTTTATTCTGTGCTAGAACAAACTACTACGTCCTAGGGACAAACTTAATCTATCAAGGGTGACTGTGCTTGTATAGTAATGTTCTAGCGCTGTTTCCATGTTTCTTCCAGGGGCCGCCCGATGTAGATCACCGAGTATAAAGAGCCAGCGCGTAGTGAGATGGCCACATAGGCAAAGAAGTAAATAGATTAGAAAAAAAGATCATATAATAAGAAAATGTAAAATCAGGGGACTTGATAGTTAGTACTGGCAATGTTGTACGTAGATGAAGCAAGCTGTGAGTGGAGGAAGGAAGCTTTGGCCGTCATTCGGACTGCCTCAGGGGTTGCGCCGCCGCGGCTCGCTAGTGGCTAGCCAGGTAACCCAGCCTTCGTTTGTTAACTAACTACCATCTCGAAATATTATTCTGTGATGTGTCTATCTACCACCTGCTTCGCGTCCTCTATATCCTTCTCTATGTCTTTTATCAACGCAGACTAGCTTTCTGCTTTTCCTTTTTTTTCTATTCTCTTATCCCGCATCATCGACCGACGGCCCATCTGTCCCTTTAACCCCCAGCTCCGCCTGTCATTGCATTTCCGGTCCTAGATGCCGGCTCACACCTCGGATCTGTGACTTCCTGTCGTTTTCGTTCCTGTGTCTGCTGTCTTCAACCGCGTCTGGTCTATAGAACGATACTCGGTATACCATGGCCAATAACTATGAGGTTGGGACTGCAGCGTGGCAGCCAGACCCGACAGAGGGCTGGGTTGCGTCGGAGGTAAAGGAGAAGAACGTTGATGGCGATAAGGTGACGCTTATTTTCTTGCTGGAGAATGGCGAGGTATGTTCTTGTTTTAGCTTGTTTGCAATCCTTGGTAGGAGAGGAAAGAGTTGAACATGCGCTGACCGCAATGTCTATCAGTCCAAAACCGTGGAGACCACCCTCGCAGAATTGCAAGTACCGAATAACCCGTCGCTACCGCCATTGATGAACCCGGCGATGCTCGAGGCGAGCGAAGATCTTACAAATCTGTCACATTTGAATGAGCCTGCTGGTAAGGGATATGAAAGGATTCCGAAACGGACGTGGCTGACACCTTTGCAGTTCTTCAGGCTATCAAACTGCGATACTCACAAAAAGAAATTTATACGTACAGTGGTATCGTGCTGATCGCAACGAATCCCTTCGCCCGGGTAGACTCGCTCTATGTCCCTCAGATGGTACAGGTTTATGCTGGCAAGCAACGTGCTTCCCAAGCTCCGCATCTCTTCGCTATCGCCGAGGAAGCTTTTGCGTAAGAGTTTCGCGTCTATACAAGGACCTACGAGAAACCGTGTTGACCAAATATTGCAGGGATATGTTGCGAGACGGGAAGAATCAGACCATCGTCGTGTCCGGTGAGTCTGGAGCTGGAAAGACTGTTAGTGCCAAGTATATCATGAGATACTTTGCTACGAGAGACTTCTCAGACCAGCCGGGCCGGTTCACAACAGGTCGGTCAGAGACAATCAGTAAGACCGAGGAGCAGATTTTGGCTACCAATCCTGTCATGGAAGCCTTCGGTAACGCAAAGACCACGAGAAACGACAATTCGTCACGATTCGGAAAATATATTGAGATCATGTTTGATGAGAAGACCAATATCATTGGCGCCAAAATACGAACTTACCTGCTGGAACGCTCGAGGCTTGTTTTCCAGCCGTTGAAAGAACGAAACTACCATATATTCTACCAACTAGTTGTTGGAGCCACAGACTCCGAGCGCGAAGCACTTGGGCTTGTCTCCGTGGAGGACTTTGATTATTTGAACCAAGGATCAACCCCTACAATTGACGGCGTCGACGACAAGGCAGAATTCGAGGCCACAAAGAAATCATTGACTACCATCGGTGTTCCTGAAGAGACCCAGTCCTCTATATTCAAGATTTTGGCTTCACTGCTCCAGTTAGGAAACGTGAAGATTACTGCGACACGTACTGATTCTACATTATCACCTACGGAGCCGTCTCTTGTGAAGGCTTGTGAGATGCTGGGCATCGATGCCAACGAGTTCGCGAGATGGATTGTGAAGAAACAGCTCATCACCCGCGGTGAGAAGATTACATCCAACCTCACTCAGCAGCAAGCGATAGTCGTCCGAGACTCCGTGGCAAAGTTCATTTACTCAAGTCTGTTCGACTGGCTCGTAGACAAGATCAACCGGGCTCTAGCAACCGACGAGGTCATGAGTCAAGTGAAATCCTTCATTGGTGTTTTGGATATTTACGGTTTTGAGCATTTCGCAAAGAACTCATTTGAACAGTTTTGTATCAATTATGCGAACGAAAAGTTGCAACAGGAGTTCAATCAACACGTCTTCAAGTTGGAACAGGAGGAATACGTGCGCGAGCAGATTGACTGGACTTTTATCGATTTCTCCGACAATCAACCTTGTATCGACTTGATCGAAGGCAAACTTGGTATTTTGTCTCTTCTTGATGAGGAGTCTCGGTTGCCGATGGGCTCCGACGACCAGTTCGTTACCAAACTTCACCACAACTTTGCAGCGGATAAGCAAAAGTTCTACAAGAAACCCCGATTTGGAAAGTCCGCGTTCACTGTTTGCCATTATGCCATTGATGTCACTTATGAATCGGAGGGTTTCATTGAGAAGAACAGAGACACTGTGCCGGACGAGCATATGGAGATTCTCAGGAACTCCACTAATTCTTTCGTCAAGGAAGTATTGGAAGCTGCCTCTGTCGTTCGCGAAAAGGACTCAGCAGCGGTTGCTTCCAAACCAGTGACTGCTCCTGGCCGACGAGTTGGTGTCGCAGTGAACAGGAAACCTACACTGGGAGGAATCTTCAAATCCTCGCTCATTGAACTCATGCATACGATCAACTCGACAGATGTACACTATATCCGATGTATCAAGCCCAATGAAGCCAAAGAAGCCTGGAAGTTCGAGGGACCTATGGTTCTAAGCCAGCTTCGAGCTTGTGGTGTCCTTGAAACCGTGCGAATCAGTACTGCTGGTTATCCCACGCGATGGACATACGAAGAGTTTGCTCTCCGATACTACATGCTCTGCCATTCTTCTCAATGGACATCTGAAATCAAAGAAATGTGCCATGCGATCTTGCGAAAGGCCCTTGGAGACATAAGCCAACAGAAACAAGACAAGTATCAGCTCGGTCTAACCAAGATCTTCTTCCGGGCTGGTATGCTTGCCTTTTTGGAGAATTTGAGAACTTCCAGGTTGAATGAGTGTGCCATCATGATCCAGAAGAACCTCAAATGCAAGTACTATAGACGTCGCTATCTAGAGGCTCGCGAATCTATCTTGACCACACAATCTGTCATTCGTGGTTTCCTGGCGAGACAACGTGCCGATGAGATTCGTCAGATCAAGGCAGCCACCACAATCCAGAGAGTCTGGAGGGGTCAAAAACAACGAAAGGCATACAACGAGATCCGGGGCAACATAATTCTCTTCGAATCTATTGCCAAGGGTTTCATTCGACGACGGAACATTATGGACACCATCCTTGGCGATGCAGCGAAGAAAATCCAGCGTGCGTGGCGCTCTTGGAAACAGCTGCATGAGTGGCGACAATACCGCCGAAAGGTCATCATCATTCAGAATCTATGGAGGGGCAAGACAGCCCGTCGTGAATATAAGAAACTGCGTGAAGAAGCTCGTGATCTCAAGCAGATTTCCTACAAGCTTGAGAACAAGGTTGTCGAATTGACCCAGTCTTTGGGCTCGTTGAAACGCGAGAATAAGACACTTGTAGGCCAGCTTGAGAACTACGAGAGTCAGCTCAAATCCTGGCGTAGCCGCCATACTGCTTTGGAGACACGCTCTAAGGAACTCCAAGCTGAAGCCAACCAAGCCGGAATCACGGCCGCTCGTCTATCAGCCATGGAAGAGGAGATGACCAAGCTTCAGCAAAATCACACTGAAGCCCTATCTACTATCAAACGTCTGCAAGAAGAGGAGCGTGCGTCACGCGAGTCCATTCGTGTCGCTGACCTTGAGCTCAAGAAATTGAGGGAAATAACCTCGATTCACGAGGACGAAAACTCTTCTTTGCGAAGTCAATTGACAGAGCTACAAGAACAACTAGAGATTGCAAGGAAGTCCGCTCCTGTGAACGGCGTTGCTGGGGAACTGCAGAACGGCGCTGTTACTCAAACTCCTATGAACGGTCTTATCAACCTTGTATCGTCTAAGAAATCGAAGCCCAAGCGCAGGAGTGCTGGTGCCGAGAAAATTGAAACAGACCGGTTTAGTGGTGCATACAACCCTCGACCAGTATCCATGGCGATTCCCAACTCTGCCATGGTGCGTCAGGCTGTATCCGGAGCGAACTTCTCCCCTAGTGTCGACTCTATTGAAAGCGAGCTAGAGAATCTGCTGTCGGCGGAGGAGGAGTTGAATGAAGAAGTCACCATGGGTCTGATCCGCAACCTGAAAATTCCCTTGCCTGGAGCGAGTCCTCCGCCCACCGAGAAGGAAGTCCTATTTCCTTCTTACCTTATTAATCTCGTCACATCTGAGATGTGGAACAACGGATTTGTTAAGGAATCGGAACGCTTCCTGGCGAACGTCATGCAGTCCATTCAGCAGGAAGTCATGCAGCATGACGGTGAAGAAGCCGTCAACCCTGGTGCTTTCTGGCTTTCGAATGTTCATGAGATGCTCTCATTCGTATTCTTGGCGGAAGATTGGTACGAGGCTCAGAAGACAGACAATTACGAGTACGACCGTCTTTTGGAGATCGTCAAGCACGATCTTGAGAGTCTTGAATTCAACATTTACCACACATGGATGAAGGTTCTCAAGAAGAAGTTGTACAAGATGATCGTACCAGCTATCATTGAATCTCAATCTCTTCCTGGATTTGTTACGAGCGAAACCAACCGATTCTTGGGCAAGCTCTTGCCATCGAACAACTCGCCCGCTTACAGCATGGACAATCTTCTCAGTCTTTTGAACAATGTGTTCAAGGCAATGAAGGCATACTATCTCGAGGACACAATCATCAACCAGACAATCACAGAACTCTTGCGACTTGTCGGTGTTACTGCGTTCAATGATCTGCTCATGCGACGCAATTTCCTCTCCTGGAAGCGTGGTCTCCAAATCAACTACAACATCACTCGTATCGAGGAATGGTGCAAGAGTCATGACATGCCGGAGGGTACTCTTCAATTGGAACATCTTATGGTATGTCTAAAATACGCAAACATATAGACTCCTGGATGCTAACTTTGTCGAACAGCAAGCGACTAAGCTTCTTCAACTCAAGAAGGCTACTTTAAATGATATCGAGATTATCCAAGATATCTGCTGGATGTAAGTTTACTTTCTGCTCTGCTCCCCATCATAGTCTTAAGATCAGACGCTAATTCTCGATTCCAGGCTCTCACCCACACAGATCCAGAAGTTGTTGAACCAGTATCTCGTCGCAGATTACGAGCAGCCCATCAACGGAGAGATTATGAAGGCAGTCGCGTCTCGGGTGACTGAGAAGAGTGATGTTCTCCTTCTCACGGCAGTGGACATGGATGACAGTGGACCATATGAGATTGCCGAGCCACGAGTAATCACAGCTTTGGAGACCTACACCCCTTCATGTGCGTATTCCCTGATTGTGCCTTTTTTTCCTTCCCCTTACTAACTGATTGTGATACAGGGCTGCAAACACCTCGACTGAAACGTCTCGCAGAGATAGTCTCAGCTCAAGCAATGGCACAACAAGACAAGATCGATGTGACAGAGAACGGCGCAATTACAGATACTGAGTAGTTGATCATTTGAAGCTCGTTCTATGACCAGTGTACGACTTTACTTTGTTCTCCCCCCCATATCCCCAACCCTTTTCCTTCTTCTTCAATCTTCTGAGATGTATGTAAGTATAACAAAATCTTGTTTCTACTTTTTTTCTTTCAAATCTTGTTTTCTAGAAACAGATTGCAGTTCTTGATGGATTTCTTAAGACCATACCTGTCTGGCCATGTGTGTGATATTGGAGAGCATATGGTTAGTGTATTGTATTGTTCGTTTCTATTCTTACTGGTTAGAGCGTTAGTCGACATATTGTATACTGGCATTGTCTTGGATGATACTTACGAACCAAGATCGTTTCTTCTTTATTCAGTTTGATTGTATGTATGTGCCCGCCAAATAGATCATTTATGGGACCCACTCTTTCCACCACAATCGATTAAAAAGTATGTCTTCCCCTCATACATTCAACATCATTCACTTTGGGTATCATCTATACAGAACAACCTAAAACTGCCACAATGAAAACCCTCAACTTCATAACCGGCAACAAAAACAAACTCAGCGAGGTCCGCGCCATCCTGGGCGATGCTGTTGTCGTCGATAACAAGTCTGTCGATGTCCCAGAGATACAGGGGACTATTGAGGAGATTGCAAAGGAGAAGTGTCGGAGAGCTGCTGATGCGGTATGTGCTCTTTGCTGACGGTGTTTATATCAGTGGTCCCATTTGATAATTCAGGACGGTGTATATCCTCATACGTCGAGAGCAATATCCACTCTCTGTGGTGGTCAAACTCATATACAGCCTGCTTACTTTTATCATCAGGTTGGAGGTCCAGTCTTGACAGAAGACACTGCACTCGAATTTCACGCTTACAAAGGCCTTCCAGGACCATATATGTATGTCACTGCCACAGCTTATACTCTCATATTGCCTACAGACTATAAGGCAGGGGAAAACAAATAACCAACGTCGCATACATATAGTAAATCATTCCTCGAAGCTCTAGGACACGAGGGTCTTAACAAAATGCTCGATTCTTTCGATGATCGTTCCGCAGAGGCAGTATGTACATTTGCTTTCTTGAATGGACCTGGCGAAGAACCCTTGATCTTCCAGGGGAGGACTTTGGTATGACTATCTCTCTCATGGCGCTCCCTCTGAATTGTTTCGGGTTACTGATAGTGGTGTAGGGCAAAATCGTTTCTGCTCGAGGACCGCCAAATTTTGGTATGTTTGGTCCTTATTTATGAAGACTCTCGTTCTTCCATGTGATTTGCATGCAAGCTTGTCCTGGTTTGATTGACTCACTGATTCGGATAATGTAGGCTGGGACCCCATCTTCGAGTACGAGGGCAAAACGTATGCAGAGATGGACAAAGAGGAAAAGGTGAGTGAGACCAGCGACAACTTCTAGTCCAGAATAGCCCTGTTGACATCATCTTCCAGAACAAAATCTCCCACCGCTACAAAGCCCTCATGAAATTAAAAGCATGGTTGATTGAGAATGAGGCGGGTGCGAGCTCATGAAGAGGTGATAGTCGCCGGTATCCGCAGCGTTCAGACAGCCAGCGTTCTCCTCTTATGCCCTGTAGATATGCAGAAGCAAAAGCGGCGTATTCCTCAGGCATCCGTGGCTTCTTCCGAATGAGATTTCTTCCAGGCCTCTACCCAGGCAGATATCCTGGCGCAATTGCTTTCGATCTCGTCGCTGTTTTCGCTGGTCAATTCGATGACAATTTCCTCGTCGTAGGCCTCTTTAGCCTCCTCGAGTAATAGTCCGAAGATTTCGGCGTCCATGTTTTCGTCCACTTTTGATTCGGGATAGCCTCTGTATACAGTAACTTTTGTTAAATTCATCAAACATCAACAATGCAACAATGCCATAACATACCTCGAGGACAATCGATCGTAATAAATGGCCGTGGAAGGACAACGCAAAACAACCACCAAGTCTATCCAAGACTTAGGAAATAGGTCGCAAGCATGCCAATCAATTATATATCCACCTTTAGTCACGTCGTCTTCAATGGCGTCTAATAACTATGAGCAGGAAAAAAGAATATCAGCAAAAAGTCAAGAGAAAAAGAAGGCGAAGGAGGGGAATGAAGCGGGGCTGAGAACACACCTTATCCTCGTCAATAATCCAACTCTGTCGCTCCTCGTCATATCCATCGTAGCAATCGCGTTGTTTAGCAATGTCGTTTATGGACATGTGCTGCAAGCCGGTGTCTTGGGCGACTTGTTCACTGTGGATTGTCTTGCCCACGCCGGGGGTGCCGGTGATTATGATATTGGGAGCAGTCCGCATGATGGCGAGGATAATATATATCAATTCAGACTGGTGAGCAAGGAATTTGTATGGGACCGCTTCGGTATCCTGTAATGTAATGGGAGTGACAGAGTTCTGGGAGCTGTGAGCTGTGAAGGATAAGGAGGAAGTTCTTGGAAAGAGAAAAAAAAAATTAAGGTTATCCGGTAGGTATCCCCCGCATTCCGCGCTAAACCAAACTATTCTCTATCAATCTACATCTCATAACTGCTGTCTTCATTGATAATAACTAGTTAGTTAGTTGGACTTGATATTGGTTGAAGCTAGCTAATCCTAGAAGCTGCTATCCTAAGATGTCTATCTGTAGATATAAGCTAAAGAGTAAAATTAAACCATAGGGATGGTGGTGTGAGCTAACAAGTGCTATACATATAGAATTAATTCAATGAGTGGCTGATATATTGCGGTTTCGCGTTTTCAGTCATGGGGCGTACATGTCTGCAAGGCAGCTGTCGGATTGGCGGGTTAGCTCCAGCTCAATCCTGATTAACAGTTTTAGAATAGTGAAGAAGAATTGACTAGCAAGATTATATATTGAGTTCTCTGTCTCTGCATCTACATAAGGTTCCAAAGCCGGGTTTTTATAGACATTCTGGTGAGCTAATTTTGTGTATAGTAGACATAATTTATAATCTATTATAAGGGGTAAATTTAGGGGCCATAATATAAAGCTTCTAATTAACTATCTCATTTAACTGCTCCTAAATATCTAGATTATCTAATACACCCCCTTAGCTATAAAAAGCTTTACTTGTAAAGCTAGGAATAGCTTCATATATTATTAGATATATTATTAAGAGAAAGTAATTCCTTAATATCTAGATTCTTTAAATCTTTTTACTAAGGAGTAAGATAGCTTTTGATATTTTCTACTCTAATTTGATTAAGAAATTTTTAGTGTTCTTACTTATTAAGTGCCTTAGTAAGGCTATTAGTAATTATATCTTTTATAGATATATAGTGTACTTAGATATCTCTCTTCTACATCTCTTATTAAATCTAATAATTATAAATATTAATATATTAAAGCTTTATATATAATTATAAAGTGTTTTTCTCTAATAATCTTAATATCTATTAGTTATTACAGAAAATATAAAGAGTAGGTATTTTAAACTATATCTTTAGTTTAAGAAGTAATTAAAATATATATTTACCTTTTTTCATCCCCTAAGTAAGAGCTAATAATTTAGCTTTAGTAGTTAAAGTTATTATTATATTCTACTTATTAGCTTGCTATCCTATTATTTCTTTAAAGAGTATTATAATATATACTTATAAGCTTTTATAATTAAATATATTATCTATAAAGGAGATATCTATTAATACTAAAAAATATTTACCCTCTTTAAGCTTTAAAGTATATATATAATAGTGTTTAAGATAATATAAGACTTTATTAGTAGCTTTATAGTGCTTAAGTCCTAGATTTAATAAGAATTATACAAGCTATGAGATAGTAAAGGCTATATTAGGTTAAGTACTTATAGCTATATATATAATTAAACTAACTTTATATTAATACTAATATTAACTTTTATAAGTAGCTATTCCTTTATATAGAAGTAACTCTTCTTAGGATATTAGTATATAATCAGTTTATTAAGTATCTACTAACTTAGTGATTTTATTAATATAAATAACTTAACTAAGCTAGATTACTTTATTATTTTAATCTTATATGATTCTTATATTTAGGAATTACTCTAGATTATCTTCTTTAAATATATTATATTTAGTATAAAGTTAATTTAAAATTAAGTTAGCTTCTAGTTGATAGCTCTTCTTATATATAATAATAATATTATTTATATAAAAGAATAGTATAATATTAGATTTTAATATATAATATAATTTATAAAGCATAGCTTTAAAATCTAACTTTATAAGGGTGCTGATAAGTTCCTTTTACTATAAAAGTAGTGATCTATGTAGTTTATAGAGAGCCTTATTTAGCTAATAAATCTTTCTAGATTTATAATATCTAAGAGCTATTCTTATAAATATTTCTTTATTTAGTTTAGTATTAATAAAGATATTAATAGTATTATATTATTTAAGTTCTAGATTAAAATATATAGTAATTGCTATAAATATCCTAAAAGATCTTATAGTAAGAGTAGTAGTATATATCTCTTTTATATTATTTTTTTTCTTTTAATTATCTCTTATTATAAGTTATACTTTATACTTAACTAAATAATCTTTCTTATCCTACTTATATATATACATCTACATATAATTAAGAATCTGCTTTTCTTTTACCTTTCTAATAGGCACTATTGTCTAAGAGCTATATAGATTATAACTTTTAAGATAAGCTTTCTTAGCCTCTTTAAATAACTATCCTAGAGGGTAAGTTTCTACTTTATAATAGCTCTTAGGAGCAGGTAGCAGGTTATAAACTAGAAGTAATTAAAATTAATATCTAGACTTTAAATATTATTAGAGACTTATATGGTTAAATTTAATTATATTTACCTTATACTAATAATGTTGTATGCCTACTAAGAAAGCAAATCTCTAAGGATTGAGCTCTCCTTATTATATAGTTAAGGAAGTAGTGTTAGTTCTAATAAGAGTCTTATTGAGATATTCTTTATTCTTCTTAAGTGATTTACTAAATCTATCCCTAGGGAATTGCCTGCTATATACCTTATTAAGATAATCTATGGAGTCATGCAGATTGAGAGCATTATTGGTGTGTTCCTCAAAATTAACATACAAACTACTAGTCCTGTTCGTGCCTATACTATTAGGAGTACCACTAATACATTCCCTAGTGGTTGCTTCTTGAATAAGAGTACTACTGGTACATTCCCTACTAGTTGATATTCTAGCTATAGGCTTAGAGCTCTAGCAAAGGTTAAGGTTATTATTTGAGATAATAGTTATACTAGCTGCTAACAGAGCGCTTAGAGGTATCTTTAGAGATATAGAATAAGTATATTTATCTATCCTATCTAATAATTTATTTCTTATTATTAAAGTTAGGCTTGCTAACCTATTAGGCTTAATATTTACTATATCTCTATTAAATACTATATCTGTTATATAGTCTATTAAGTTAGTATATTTATTATTGAAATCTACATCTGTTCTAAGATCTAATTTAGTTAGTAATTGTGTTAGTTACTGTGTTAATATATATAAGAGATCATCTTTAAGATCTTTAATCTTTCTGCTAAAAACCTTATCCTTGTTAAAGATTATATCTCGTATCCTTATAATCTTTCTAATTGTTAGATTCTAGATTCTATACATGTTTGTTAAGTTATATCTGATGAGATATCCTATCTAGGCTCTTGGGTTGAAATGTTGGAGATAATTCTTCTTTTTTATATACTCTGCTGTAAGTGCGTACGCTTTATAACTATATATCTTAAGATAAGCAAGTTGAGGCTTTTAATTCTTAATGATAAATCTATTTTTCTAGGCAGTATAAATAGTGAATCAATTATATAGCGTCTTCCAGTTTGAAGTGTGGTAAGGAATATAATTATAAAGATAGACTATAATATACATAATTTCTAGCTATAGATTAAAGAGTAATCTTGTATCTTTTTTTATAGTCCTTCTCTTTATCTTAATAATAGCTTTAGAGTGCTTAGCATCTCTATTTAATGCTTAGGTATAAGTAAGTAAAGGTTAGAGGATAATATACTTTTTATATTTAAAATAATACTTTATCTCTAGTTGTTTTGTAATTTTATTATTTATCTTAATTTTAACTGGGCTAATTACATAGGCCTTCTCTAGGTAATTAAAAAACTATTTTAGAGTTTCTAAAATCTTCTTTTCTTGGTGTAAATTTATATAATAGTCCTATATAAAACTATTAAACTAATTAGTTATTAGTATTAGTGTTTTCTTTCTATATATTGTGCTTTTTGTAAAGTTATGGAAGTCAATAGTAAGGTATTCACTAGAACTATTTAGAGAAGTTTATTCTTCTTGTTTAATTATTCTTTATACCTTTGATATTATATATGATTTATATTTAATAGTAGTTAATCCTTTAGATATTCTAATTAATTTAATATCTTTAGTAGCTTTAGAGAGATGCTTCAAGACTTTTAATTTTAAATGCTTAAGACAAGTATACTACTGATTAGCATCTGCTTTTCTTTTCTTTCTAAAGATCTAAGAATTGAATCTATATTATTATATTATAAAGCCAGCTTTAATAAGAGGGTAATTATATTTGATATATTTAAGTACAAACTAATCTTTCTTTTCTCTTAGATAAGTAAGAACTTAGTTAGATTTATTTTGGAAATAGTTATATCCCTTCTAAGTATTCTACCAGATTCCTTGTTTTCTAAGCTGATAAAAGGAAATTAGATTTGCTATAAAATCTTTATAATAGATAATATTATAAAGTCTTAAGATTTAAAGCTTTCTATCTAGGCTGTGTACTTCAATATTAACTTCTCTATACCTAAGGACTAACACTTAATAACTACCTGCTTATAAGAAATCTCTATATTGAGCTTTTCTAAAGTTAACAAACCTCCTGAACTTATTAAAAACATGAATTAAGGATCTAGAATCTAATAAAGCTAAATACTTTAGTGGATAGTCTTTAATTAATAGTATAGTAAGGTCCTTTTTTATATATATAAAGTATGCTGTTTTGTATCTGCCAACTACTGATCTAAAGAGTTATTCTAGACTCCCTTTAATAGTTCTATTATCTTGAGTCTTTTGTAAGGCTAACTTTTATTATTCCTAAGACTTACTTTGAGGGTAAGATTAATCTTATACTTATATATTTAGAGTATCTTCTTCTAGGTATATCTTCTTTATTCTATTAACTAGGTTAGGGTAATCCTCTGTGAATCTCTTTACTCTTATCTAGGGGCCTTATCTTGGGATAAACTCTTCTGGAATAAGATATTCAAATAGATAATAATAGAATTGAAAAAGATACTATCCTTTATATACTTTATAAACTAGTTTAGTTGTCTGATACTGCTCTAGTCCTTGGTTCTTCTTATAAGGAGGTCTAATGGAGTAAGATCATAATGTCGTAAACCGGTACTTGGCAAGTATCCAGAGAGAGTAAAGCTCTTCACTGAACGTCGGTTTGGTAGTATTCTATTATCAAAAGAGCAGTAGGCCTAAGAATTGTAAGAGTTATAGCTTCTAGCTTAACTAGTCTATAAGTAATAGTATACTTAAGGTTAAACAGTTAATTCAAGATAGTAAAGTAAAGCTAATTAAGTGGGTAAATAAATATCCTTATATACCCAAGTGAATCCTAATAAAGGGCATTATATATTATATCTAGGGTACAATATAATAGTCTTTAAGAATGATTAGGTTATTCCTAGGGCATAATTCCTTATTCTCTAAGCATCTTCTAATGTATATTCTATATTATTATATTTCCTATAATCTAGTAGATCCTAAGGTCTAGTTCCTAGGTAGAGTAGGTTCCTAGGAACCTATTCCTAGGATCATCCTAATCCTGAGATACTCTTTCTAGTAGCTGTAGCACTAATATATAATTTATATACTAAATATACCTTTTAGTACAGGAGCCACTAAAATTTATTCTCTTATTGCTTATATAACTAGCGCTGGGAACTACTAGCTGTAATATTCTTATTTCTAATAATCTCCTTCTCTAAAGACTGACATCCTAATAGCTTAATAAATAGTTTAAAGTTCCCGCATATAGATAAATCTATTTTCCACTTTCTAAAATACTTATGCTTATAGTAATGAGCTAACCATATTAAAAATTTTAAAAGTAAATTACCTAGCTTCTTAGATTAAGGTAGAGGGCTTTATTTTATTATTTCCCTATACTTATTATACCCATCTTTATAAGATCTATATTAAGGCTAAAGGTTCTAACTATTATAGCAAGTATATATAATCAAATAGTTCCTTAAAGTGTATTAAGCTCAAGATATTATTTTTTAAAAGAGACTAGAAGAAGCTGGTCATAGTATAAAATAAATTAAAAGAAGAAGAAGAAGAAGTAATAATAAAGATTTTTCATCTTTATAAGTAATAAAAATTGCTTTAAAAATGAGCTAGTAATTTTATTACTCATAATATAAAAGAAATTAAGGAGTTAGAGAAGCTGGAGAAGAATAAAACAAAAGAAAGAAAAAGGCTAGAGGAAAAGAAGCAGAAGATATTAGAGGATTATATAAGATAAGCAGCTAACTATAAATAATAAGAATTAATTATGTTAATACTTAATTCTAGTAGCACTAATAGCCTAGTTATAGATAATTCTTCTTAGCTTACTGCCTTTTCTTCTCTAAACTAATTATTTCTTAATATTCCTAAATCTTATTATAGTAATTCAAATTTATAATAGGTTCTCCTGAATTATCTTCTAGTGAGTATCTTTTCCATCTAATTAAGTAGTAGATCTAACTATTTTTTTGCTTATAATCTAGAATTCTTTCTACTTTATATTCTTTATTATTAGCTTTATTAGTTATATTTTCTAGGTTTTATATAGGTTTTAATAGTAATATATAAAATATTAGATGTATATACATTCTTATAGATAGCTAGAGTTAATAGTTATTATTTTTAAGTTTCTTTATAATTTTAAATAGTCTATATTTAATTATATTAAATTTATTACTTAGTTATTTGCTTTAGATATTAAAAGTTTTTAAACCTAGTATATATTATAAAAGGTAAACTCTCTCTTCTTTTTAAAGAATTAGTATATCCTCATGCTTTATATTATAATATTACTTTATCTTCTATTCTGCCCACTATATATCTTTAAATATCATATTATATATTTATTATATATATATTACTTGTAAAATTACTTTATTAAATCTTGTCACGGACCTGGATCCACCTTAGTTAAACAGTGTCGTGGCGTAGATACGTTAGGCTTGTTGAACCACACGAAGGTTCAGGTTGTTGGATTGATAGAATAGTCTTGAATAAACAAAGTAATAATATATCAGTCAATGACCTGGAAGTCTCAAACGTAACTAAGATAGAAGAGATCCCCTATATAGCCTAGTACCTATATAAGTAGAATGCCTTGCTGACTCTCATTATTAAAGTCTAATATTAAGTGACTTAGATTAAAGAGCTATAAAGAACTAAATACATAATAGTAAAGAGCATCCTTATATATCTAGTCCTCTATATTCTATATACTATATATTGTCTACTACTTGTAGTAGATAATAGATAGTAGATTATTCACTATCCAATAGGTATAGTTTATAATATCTACTACTTTCTTTTTCTTATTAGTAGTATTTTATTTATATCTCTATATAACTTAGTATATATCCTATACTAAAGTGCCTTAGTCTAATATTCTTCTACTTATCTTGTTATTATATAGTTTATATATTTATAAATCTAGAGTGACTTTTCCTTCTTAGTCATAATATATTTTAGTATTATATAGGTTAATTTATAATATTACCTCCCCTTTCTGAGAGCCTTTATCCTTAAAAGTTTAAATAGAAAGATATACTCTTATTCCTAGTATAACCCTGCTTTCTTTATTAGTAAGTGCTCCTACTATATTATTACTATACCTTATCCTAAAGTAATTCTAAAGATTAATCTTATTTGCTAAAAAAGAGATTAAACTAAAAATTATATTTTTAATTCCTCTAAGATAACTTTAAATAGTTTTATTATAGATTTTCTATATAAATATTATTATTATAATAATTTTGTTTATATAATAATTAATAATAAAGTAAAATATACTGCTTATACTTATTATAATTATCTTTATAAATACTAGTTTCATAGTAAAAAGAAATAGAATAATTTAAAAAATGCTAAAGATAAAATTAAGTGTGACCTTAAGCAGGCTAAGTCTAAGCTTAAAAAAGTCTTTTTAGCTTAGTAAGAGTTATTTACTAAGATCTATTAATTATAAATATAGAAAGATTTTCTTAAAGAATGTGGTATAAGTATATTATCTTATAATTAGAAAGTATTAGAGATTCTTAATTCTAAGAATCCTCCTAAAGTGGAGGTAGCTGCTATAGATACTAAAATTATATAAGAATAACTAGAATCTTATATTCTTACTATAATCTCTAATTCTCTTAATATATGGCTTGCTAATCCTAGATAACTTTCTAATAATTAGATAGGTGCTAGTATTAATATCTTTCTAAAACTTCTAATACTTTTATTAAGTTCTTAATCAGTTCCTAAGTAGTTTCTTTGGAGCTATATTCTTTCTATTTAATAAAATAATATAGTTTTTTATTTAGTGATTCTTTCTCTACTAATATTTTATTAACTTTATAGGTTTCTTCTTTTAATATAATTTCTTCTATTATTTTAGCATTTTATAGTGCTAGTTCCAGTAATAAGATATAAAAAACTAGATATATTTTTATAATTATTAGTAGTTTTAGCTTATAATTGACTTCACTAATTTTTTCTTTAATCTTAAATAATCTAATTTATAAGTGATTAAGTTTGTTACTTAGTTATATAGTTTAAATATTTTTTCTTAAAAGATAAATCTTCTTTTCTTTTTTAAGATCTAATCCTTTTAGATATTTTTTATTATAATAACCTATACTTGCCTTATTTTAGTTAATAATTTTTATTTATAAGTAAAAATAGAGTATATTTATCTCTTATACCTTCTATTCTACTATTAAATTTATTAGTTATTTAAATCTTAATTATCCTAGTAATCTTACTTCTCTTCTATAGACTATAAAGTATAATATAATATCTATTATTAAATATTTTAATATATTATATACTAATTATACTATTAGTAATAGATCTGCTTAATTATCTTAGTAATTATTTATATAATATTATAAGTATTATTCTAATATTTAGTTTATTTATTCTATCTATCTATTTATCTATAGATAGTATAATATTAATAATCTTTATTCTCCTCCTATTAGGTCTATTATTAATTTTTATAGTTTTAATTAAAAGGTTGTCCCCCTATCTAATATTATAATCTTAAGTATACTAAAGTATTTAAAGACTTTATTTATTAGCTCCTATACTAATCCTTCTATATTATTTTATTCTATAGTTATAATAAAGCATATATATTTCATTATTCTATCAACTATTATAAGGATTAAATTAAATCCTTCTAACTTTAATAGTTTAACAATATAGTCTATAATAATCTATTAAAATAGATATTCTAATATTTTAATTTCTTACATAAGTCTATAAGGTTTATATCTTCTTATTTTATTCTTTTAACATATATTATATTCTTTAATATATTTTTTAATATCTTTTATTATTTATGGCTAGTAATAGTTCCTAATAATATATTCTATTATATTTATTTGTCTTAAATAACCATTAATTAAAATATTATAATATAGTTAAATAATTTCTTTTCTTATTATATTTAGGATATAGATTAGACTATACTAAAACACTAATCTTACTTCTATCTCTAAGATCCTATCATCCTTATTCTTAATTAAGAGTTAGATATTTATATCTTTAACTATTTTCTTAACCAACTTATCTTATAGTTTTAAATCTATAGTTATTTCTATTATTACTACTATAGTAGCTACTTATAGATTATACTTCAAGTATCCCTTTTGGTTTAGTTATAATAATATTGGTTCTAATTTCTTAATACCTTTCTTATAATCTAGTTATCTGCTAAGAGCATCTGCTCTTTTATTTTCTTTATCTTTGCAATATTCAATTATAAACTAATAGTTTTCTAATAATTCTAACTATCTTGCTTATTATCTAGTTAAGACCTTTATTATTATAAAATATATAAGGTTTTTATAGTCTATAATGATTTATACTAGAAATTTTACTCCTTCTAGATAGACTCTCTAATATTATAGTACTACAATTATAGCTAATAGTTCTTTATTATATATTTTATAGTTTAATTTAGCGTTAATTAGTTTTCTTAAGTAGTATACAACAATTATTCTTTTTCTATCTTAGTTAATTTATATTAATACTGCTCTAATTATAAAGTCTAATATATCTATTTCTAATATTAATAGTAGTTCTAGATTATATTATACTAAAATTAGTACTATTATAAGTCAATATTAGACTTCCTTAAAAGCATTTTCTTATACTATTTTCTATTTATAAGATTAATCTTTCTTTAATAATCTGAATAATAGTTCTATAATTTCTATATATCCTTTAATATATTATTAATAATAGTTAATCATTCTAATAAATAATTATAGTTCTTTGATATTTCTAGGTTCTAGCTATTCTTTAATAGCTTTAACCTTTTCTTTTTTAATTTATATCCTCTTTTATATAATTCTATATCCTAAAAAATCTATTTCTTATATATAGAATTTATATTTCTTTAGTTTAATCTATAGCTTTACTTCCTTAAGTTTTTTTAAAACTTTCTTTATATACTCTTTATATTTTTCTATACTATTAGAGAATATTAAAATATCATCTAAATAGATAATAGTAAAATTATGTAGATATAATAATATAATATTATTAATATATTATTAAAATGCTGTTAATATATTAGTAAGCCTGAATAATATAACTATATATTTAAAATATCTAAATTTTATTTTAAATGTTATTTTCTATTCTTCTTCTTTCTTAATCTTAAGTTAATTATATACATTAATAATATTAAGTTTAATAAACTATTTCTTTCCTCAAATTTTATTCTATATTTCTATAATCAGGGGTAAAGAGTAACTATCTCTTATTATAATATTGTTAAGTTACTAAAAATCAATATATATTCTCAAGTCTATTATTCCTTTCTTTTTAATAAATAATACTAAATATTTTACTAGTAATATCAATAGCTATATATATCTTTTTTCTAGATTTTTATTAATATATTTCTTTAGAGCTTCCTCTTTATTTATTAATACTAGATAAATCTTCTAGGATACTAGCTCTTTATCTTCCTTAAAAGGGATAGTATAATCCTACTTACTATAGTCTAGTAGTGCCTTATATATTTTATTAAATAAATCTTTAAATTCTTTATATATCTTAAATAATACTATATCTATACTATCTTTTAGTTAATATTTTATTATTAATACTTTAAATTTCTTCTTAAATATTTTTTAATCTTCTTATAGTATAACCTCTTCTATAACTTTAATAATAATCTTGCCTTTTATCTTATCCTATAAGAGAGTATTTATTATTTCTTTAATAATAATCTCTAGATTATTCTTTATTATAGATATCTTAATAATTAGGGCTTTTTAACACTTACATCTTATTAGTTATAATTATTCTCTATCCTAGTAGATCTCTAGATTATACTTTCTTAATTATAGAATTCCTAAGATAATATTATCTTTTCCTAACTTTGCTATATTAAAGTTAATTATCTTAAAGTATTTATTAATAAATATAAGTAACTATCTAGTTTCTTTAGTAATTCCTTTTTCTACTAGTTTCTCTCTATTAAGTCTAATTAATAGTATAGATATTAATTTCTTTTATTCTAATATCTGCAGTTTCTTCTAAGCTTATAGGTCTATATAATTTCCTATTGCTCTAGAGTTAATCAAGATCTATACTTCTAATCCTAGAATCCTAGCTTTTATCTTGAAGTGCTTATTTTATATTATAGCTTTTAGTTCCCTTTTATTACTTTCTTTAAGTAGATTATTAATTTCCTTTAATATTTTCCTAATATTTTCTTATTATACTGTTTTTTCTTTTAGAATATGCTATATATCTATAAGTTCTTTAAGTATTTCTTCTGCTTATTAATTTTATTCTATATTTTTTATATTTATTAGTATTATTTTTCTTTATTAAGATTTATTAATTATTTAAATGCTTCTTATACTCCTAGCCTTTATCTACTATTTTACTTCTTTAAGTAATATAGTATCTTTCTTTAGAGCATTCCTTTACTCCTATAACTATTTACAGTTTTCTAGCTTTATCTTTTTATTAGCTTTAGGAAAATATCTATTTTCTTGCTTTATATTTAAATATATACTATACTAGTCTTTAGTATAGAAGGCTTATATAGTAGATCTATAACCTAGATATTTTAGATTATTATATAATTTTTAATATTTTAGTTTATATTTAAATTCTTTCATTAATTTAATATTTTCTTATTTATTATCTATAGGGATTTTCTTAATGAGTTACCTTTCTTAAGTATCTTAAAACTAGCTCTTAAAATCTTTATAAATCTAATTATTAATCTCTTTCTTAGTTTTTAGCTTATTAATAACTCTATCTTGTTTCCTTAGTTCTTAGAACCAATCTAAGTATTCTTCCTATATTTTTTGTATAAGAGCCTATGTCTAGTATACTTCTTCTTTTTCTAATTTAATATCTTATTTATTATAGATATCTTAATAGTCTTTTATCCTATATAGGTCTTTATTCTTAGAATAATCTATAACCTTATAGGGTGTCTAGTTATTATTATATTTAACTTCTTTATTATAACTAGTTATTTTAATTTGTTATTGCTTAGGACTTTTATATTTCTTAATATAATATCCTTTCTTATAGCAGTTATAACATTTAATTATTACTTTATTAAATCTAATTTTCTTTTTCTTATAGCTCTTTATTTTAGCTATAGCATCTAGCTCTATTAGTATTAATCTATAAGGATTATATCATTATTATCCCTAGTTTACCTAATAATAATTTCTTATATAAGGTATAGCTCTATATCTTTACTATCCTTACATTTCTTAATATCTTTATCTTATCTTATAAAACTTATTATTAATCTTAACTGCTTGTTTAATAAATTTATTAATATTATTAGATTAATCTATTTTGATAAGTTCTATCTAAACTTCTTCTTTTAATATATTCTTAAATATAGTAATAAGTACTTTATTATTATAGTCAAGTACTATTAAAATCTATTTAAATTATATTATTAGCTATTAAGTAGACTCAGTCTGCTTTAGCTATTATAGCTATCTTTTAATATTTTATATTTTATCTATATTTCTAAATACAAGTTTAAATTTCTCTTTAAAGATCTTATAGTCTCCTAGTATCTTACTAGTATAGTCACTCTAATCTTTCTTTTCCTTATTATAGTATTCCTAGAGTATTAATTCTATCTATTAAAATACTTCTCCTATTAAATATATTACTATAAAGACTATCTTTAATTCTTTTATTAATAATAATATACTATTAATCATAATATACATGTCTATTTAAGTTAAGAAGTTCTTAAGTTCTAATTATTTACTATTAAATATCTAGGGTTTAAATATCTTTAGTTATTTTATAATAAGCTATACTTTTAGCTCTTAAATTCTTACTTATAATCTAGTTTTATTATTATTTACTCTAATAATACTGCTAGTTAGGATTAGTATACTTCCTATTATTATTAGAGTTTCTTATTTAGGTAATACTTTCCTAACTAAATAATATTTCTCTTATCTAATAGTATTTTATTTCTAATATATCCTAGAGTCAAGATAATAGCTCTTTTGTTATTTTTAGCAGGTTATTAGATCAGTGAAGTAAAAAGGAATAAAAGGTGCAGTTTTATAACAGAATAAAGAAGAATAAAGAGGCAAAGGCTTTGTAAGAA